>CM034620.1:10648840-10893840 GCA_020080225.1 Gynochthodes officinalis
CCAAAAAAATAGTCCAATTTCAAAAATTTTGAGACACATCATTCAGCAGAACAATATGCATCAATTCCATGCATGCAACTACACAATTCTTGGTTGCATAAAGATACCATAATGAAGTTGAAACTGTTGAAATTCTAATAAAAGTTTGACATCACCCAACAAAGATTCATTCTTTTCCAATTAATGAAACAAACACCAAAACGAAAAGATCAACTTGATAAAATACCAAAACTACTACAAAGAATCATCCATAACAACAAACAAACTCCAAAACAAGCAATCCATTTGAAAGTTAAACATACTCAATCACATGGTGGTTATGGGAATGGTCTCTAATTCTACTCAAAGTGGTATAATAATATAAGATGAAGCTTGAAGTTCACCAACTTCTCAGCAACAGTAATGGCTAGGGTCAAGTTTTGCACTTTTTGTTGACTCAATTCAGCCTGAGCCCAATTCTACAAGCCAGACATGAAATTGAATAGCTTGTCTTATTCAAATTTGTCCTTGACATCAACCATAAAAAATGTGAACTCTTCTATGTAATCATGTACTGAACATGACCTTGAACTCATCAATCACTATTTTTCCCATTAAAGAACTCCAAATTCTTAAAGTTTTCTTTGGAATTGTGAACTTCTACTTGTCTTCCCCTCTTTTCTTTTACAAGGAATAATAATTTTATTTGTGGGCATGGTTTTTGTGGCCTTTGTTAATTTTAAGAAAAGTCTACACAACAATTCTTAGTTATTATATTTGGATAAAAGTTTCTCTCTTCAACAAATTTCGCCTCATCAACTGCTTTTGTTCTCCCTCTTTTTGCCTTTTATCAAACTCACTCTTTATTTTTTAAACTCATCCATTACAAAAATCTATCCACCTTTAAATGTGCAATTGCAATTTGGCCCTAGCTTTATTGAAATGACATCGTTTACGTTTCTTAATGGAAAAATCGTTAAAATTTTATTTGGTGAGGATTTCTGATCTATCCTATATAATGCGTGTATGACTCCATGTGATATGAGTCTTTCTGATAAGAAACAGGATGTAGGTTGGAAAGATTTTGGAAACTCTCGAACAAAAAATATTTTTCCTTTATTTAATTTACTTTATAGCTTGAGCCCACAACTAACAAGGAATCACAAGGTACCCTTCATCAAGCTTGGACAATTTGGAGATAAATTTTTGCTGCTATATTTCATATCAATCACAGAATCATTATTGGAACAAAGTATACAGGAGAATGACAAGAGTTCTCGCACATTATATAGAATTTCATCCTTAGGATTCTTGTTATCTTTGAAAGGAAACAAACTCCATTTCAAAAGAAATTTGAACTTAGGCTGGAGACTAAATGTGAGTTGGAGTTCTTCTTGTAAAAAAAGGGTCTTTACGCTCTAAAATTTTAATCTTCTATTTCATGTATTCAATTTTTTGTTTCTTTTCAAACTTATGTGTCGCTAAATTCCTATATTCCCTAAGATTTGAGGATGGATTATTGATATTTCTCTTTGTTATGTTGATCTATAGTTAATGCATATTAATATCCAATATCAACTTTTAATTCAACAATCATGTAATTTATATAGGCCTCATGAGTTGTGTGAATTGGTATTTGTATTTGATCATTTAATTTACACAAAATCTAGACTTTTGGTATTGGAATCATAATCACCTAACATAGAAATATGTAAGGGGAATTGGTAGATTTAATATTGTCATTGTAATTCATTTAGTAATACGGAAGATTAGAAATATGATCCATGTCATTCTATTTTAGTGGAAAGAAGCAAATAGGAATGAGCACGGGTAAGGTAGGGTAGATTAATGGCCAAACCTACCCTATCATTTATCGATTTTAAAATTTGTACCATTACCCTACCCTATACAAAACTTAACCCTACTTTTACTTACCCTACCCTATTTTTTTATGATAAGGAATATGATATACCTATTGAACCATTGTTTTATATTTATTTAATATATGCAACATTTTTTATTTTTTATTTTTTATTTTGTATGATATGTAAATTTATGTTACTAAAAAATTTTATTTTGTGAATTTGAACACTTCTTCAAAATATAGCTATTTTAAACATTTTTTCAAAAGTTCAACTTCTTATCTTCTCATTTATGCAAATGAAACCACATTAGAAAAAAAATAAAAAATGCAAATGATAGTTAACGAATAAATATTCAAATTATTATATAAGTTATAATGAATGAATAATAGAAAAATAAATTGAGACTAAGTTTGAGTTTATTAAAAGTCTGGGACAAATGTGATAAGTAGATATCAAATTGAAGATAAATAGATAAAGACAAAATTTTGATTAGGGGTGATTATATCAATTTATTAAGATAAATATTAACTTTCTAATAATTAATCAAATAACATATTTGAAAATTTAACAAATTATTAGGAGTTTACCAATTAAAGAATAATTAAATATGTAAAAAATGAACATGACAAGAAATTGACTCCTATATATAGGTCCATATACAAATACTTTTCATCCAAAAACATAAATTTGATATGAGCTATTTATATTTCCCTATCTATTTTCCTAATTACAATTAATTTATATTCAACTTCTAAATAATAATTATCGATTATTGTACCTTTTATAGAGATCAATCAATTTCAAATCTTCAAATAAATTTGCAATAAATTTTCAAAATTTTAATGCAATTTAAATATATTTTAAATTTCTAAAGTATTAGCAAAGTTAAATTTTTTTTTTTCACAAGGTAGGGTTATACTTCATCCTACTCTACCTCATTATCGGTTTTACAAGGTACACACTCTAAAGGTTAAAACCTATACCCTATCTTATTAGCTCTCAATTCTAAATTTTGTATCAATACCTTTATTAATGTTAAATCCTATCCTTACTCCACCCTATTGTATAGGTTTAGGATAAGTTATAGGTTCACCCTATCCATTTGCTAACCTCTCGAAGCGAAGACAACTCTAATCACTTTTTAGGGATTAATCTATCATTATTAGTTTCAAATCTTATTTTTAATTAAAAAATCAAGTTGTTTCCTCTATTTTTCTACTTTGTTAATTTTGCTCATTTTGCTTTACTTCAATATAGTTATAGTTATTAGTTATTTGAATTGCTTTTTAACTTTTAGGCAAGGGAATAACCCTCAAAGTAGCAACATTCTTGAGGGATCAACCATATTTCCACAAATAAAATGACAAACATATAATTTTTTTAATTGTGTAGATTTACCTTTCTATTAGTTGATATTTGTGATTTTTGTGCTGCATTTTCATATTTTACTCCTGCAAATCAACTTTTTAGTGCTGTTGCTTGGGATGATTGCTTTATTTCAAGTGTTTAGTACTTTGACCTATTTATTTGGCTTGTTTAAATTTATTTTTGGGAATTTGTTTGGTTTTTAACTTATTTTCTGTTTTTTTTTATGTAGGCACCTTTTTTTTTTTGGGTTTTCTTCAGTTTTCTTCTTGTTTATACTAACAACAATATCCCAAGATCAAGTAGATTTTGTTTTTGATTTGGATCTTGAATGAAATTTAAGGCAAGCTAGAAGGGAACTAGATCTCAAAGAATGGCGAATGAAGGACAACCAAGATGAAGGTTATTTTGGGAACTTTCTGAACCAAATTTTGATAATTTTGATGGATACTATAAAGTGGAGGTTGAAGGTTTCCAAATTCCTTCCCAACTCATTAGCTTCATCTAAAAAAGATCAATCTTCCAATAGTTTGATAATGAAAATCCTAACGTATATGTTGAGGCCTTCCCTACTCTTTGTAACATCTTCAAATTGAATGGTACTACTCAACATGCAGTGAGAAGAATTTTGTTTCCTTTCTGTGTAGAGGGCCAAGCTATATCATGGTATGACTCCATTTTGAGGGCTTCTATCACTACTTTTGACAAGTGGGGGAAAAAGTTCCTCGCAAGGTACATTTCATCTTCTAATGTGAAGCTGTAGGAAACTTGTTCTAGAAACCTACAATGTGAACGTATGGCCTCAAAACTAACCCAACAAAGAATTGAACTATTGTTGTAAGGTGCCAAAAACCTTGACCTCAACTCAACAAAGTGGATTGAAACCTCTGTATCAATATAAATCGAGGCAATGCCACAAGTTAAGGGAACAAGTCTTAACTTGATAATTTGCAAGAGTAGCACAAGGACAACCTTAATGCACTCAAAAAGTTCTCAAAAGAACTTGAATTGTGAATTCCTCAAAAAAATAAAAATTTTATTATCTAATTGATTAATTAATATGGCTGGCCCTCTTGTTCTTTTATAGGGTAAGTGTTGGTCTAATCCTTACAAAAATAGGGCCCTAAATTGTAGCTAAGGACATTCTATAATTGGTTGTATTAGTGTTCTAAAAGAACACAACTTTTGAATCTAATCCTAACTTAATACTAAATGAAAGGTTTGGCTTCAATAAAACTTGGAAATCTTCTAGGAACACTCCTAAAATCTTGGCCACAATTGGTTGTTTTAGACTAGGACAAGATAAAACATTACAATTAGAATTAGGGTTAAACCGTAAAGAGAATTCAGCCATCAAGGGTCTATGGTCTTCTAATTTTTAGCCAGGCCCCCTCTTGGGCTTCAAATTTGAGTTTCTAATTAATTAAGGGCATAAATGCAAGGCTCGTGATTAAATTTAAAATATTAATTATTTTGGGCTTGTAATCACCAATTTTGAACTCTTCTTTAATTTGAACTTCTTGAATAAGCCCATTAAGAGTCTCTTTAAGTGTTTTAGTTTTAGCCCTTATAATTGGCCCATGAGCTTCTTTGAGTGGATCTTTAAACACGTCTTTTGCTCCTTGATTTCCATCACCTTCCAAAATGGATAAGTCATGTATGGACATCGATCAATTTATACAATAGAAAGGGAAGTCTTTTGGGGAAGTTTGGGAGGGATTTGAAAAATTATAAGAAAATAACCTAATCAAGGGAGAATCAAGGGGCATAGTCAATACTAAAGGTTCAAGAACCTTTCACAAGAATAGTTGAGAATGGGTACTCTTCTCCTGATGATAAGAGGCTAGTGCTTAAGAAGTGAGGTGAATTTTAGAGCTCGATAATACTACAAATACTGAAACTCAAGTAGTAGATTTGGCCAAGAATTCCAGAGGGTAGAAGCAAGAATAGAGCATCAATGAGTGCTTAATGTGGATTGTGCCAAGGTGATTATTATACTGATCAATGCTACCTAACGATAGAGTCCATCAAATTTGTCAACAATTATTACCATCAAGGGAGCTTCAATGCCAATTTGAGAGAACAAGGCAACATTTGGAGGAATAATAATCAAGGAGGCCTTTTTTTTCAGTCAAAGGTTCCAATAAAACCTAATTTTCCATGGGGATTTGCGAACCAACAATAGAAGCTAGAAAAAAGAAAGTCATCCTTAGAGGACACTCCCTTTAATTCATGGACAAAATGAAGAAATAGAGTGATAAACAAGAGAGGGTCATAATAAAGTTATTGAGGAGCATACATAAAGATCAACTTTCATGATGCTACCTTGAGAAATATTTTTCCCAACATTTTGCAAAAAATGCCGTAAGGTGTTCTTCCTAGTAATATGAAGATCAATTATAAAGGAAAGGAGCAGTGTAAGGCAACTACTTTGAGGAGTGGAAAGCAACCGGTTTCAAGAAGTGAAAAGGACAAGGTAGAAATTGAGAAAGAGATTAAGGACTAGAAAGGCAATAAAAAAGAACTCCATGTTGATGATGAAGACAAAGGAGCACAAGTGCCTATGGGGTAGAAGATAGAGAAAATTGAGCCTAAAAAGCTAAAGAAAGTATCCCCTAGCCGTTTTAATTTCAAAGGGATGATGCCTCACCCTCTATTCCCTTGGAAACCTAATTTGAAGGTGTAGAAAAACTGACAGTTTGAAAAATTATTGGACTGTTGAGAAAGATTCATGTAAATATACATTGTTTGTTCTCATTACTAATATTCCCAAGTACTCAAAATTCCTCAAAATGCTCATTTCTAACAAGGAGAGGATCCAAAATGAGAGGGTCATTTTTTAAGCTAGAGTTGTAGCTGTCTTAGTTGAATGAATATCCCTCCCAAGTTCAAGGATCTTGGCAATGTAGTATCCTTGTGACATTGGCTATAAACGTTTTGCTAAGGCATTGTATGACTTAGGGAAAAGTGAACATCTCTAGTCTTTTTATATTAATCTTGCCATGGTACGTGGTGATAGAATTAAGTCAAAGCACATCACTTTTCAACTTACAGATTGATTCATTATTCATCCCTGGGTATTATGAAGGATGTGTTGGTGAAGGTGGATTATTTTATTCTTCTAGTGGACTTCATTATTTTAGAGATGGAATAAAGGATGTGCCCATCATCTTTGAAAGGCCTTTCTTAGTAATCAGAGATGCCACAATTGGTGTGAAGAGTAAGACTATTAATTTGAAAGTTAGTGGTGAGAAAGTTACTTTTGATATGAATCATGACATGGAATATGCCAAAACTATGAATTATTATTGTTTTATTGATGTTTTAGATGAATATCTACTTCACGGGTCCTTCATTAAATGCCACTTATCTACAACTTGTGCCTAATTAGAAAGAACGTGAAATTAGCTCATGGTCTTCATATGATGATGTGTTGATTTGCAAAGAAATAGGTACTCAAGTTGACTGTTGTTTTTATTGATGAACCTATTTTTGAGGTCATTAATGATGTGATTGGGGCCATTGATGTCAAACACGTGTTTAAGTCTTGTAGGGAAGAAAAATTGAAACCATCTATTATGGAGCCACTCCAACTTGAGTTGAAACCATTCTCTCTTATCTAAAGTATGCTTTCTTGGGTGAGAATAATACTTTGCTAGTGGCTATCTCTTCTTCATCACTTGACCCTTTGAAAGAGAAGAAACTTCTTGACTTCTTGAAGAAGTTCAAAGAGGCTATTAGATGAACTATTGTTGATATGAGAGGCATAAGTCCTTTGATATGCAAGCACAAAATTTTGTTGGAGAAATATGCCAAACTGGTGAGGGATTGCCAAATGATATTGAACCCTATGATGATGGAAATAGTCAAAAAGGAAGTAATCAAACTTTTTGACTTTAGTTTTTTTCTACTATGGATAGTGAATCAGTAAGCCTAGTTCAATATGTGTTACAGAAGGGGAAGAATGACTGTTGTAAGGAATGAAAATGAAGAGCTGATTGCTACAAGAATTATCAATACTTGGAGGGTTTGCATGGACCACCAGAAGCTAAACAAGGTCACTCGAAACGAACCCTTTTTCTACAGACTCTCACTCCACACATTCGTATCCATTGTGGCTTCACCAATACTCAGAGAGATAGAGAGCGAGAAATAAAGAAAGGAAAATAGATATGATATTATCATCGAAAGGCCAAGCAAATCGAGGTAAAGATTAAAGTGAAGACCACAAGGAAATCTTGTTTCTCTTAGAATATGGTGGAGTGAATAACTTTCTTGAGGACGACGTCTTATATGGAGATGGAAAAAATCAATGATCTTGAGTGTAGTAGAGATATTTAAGCAATTGTATGTAGCTCACTTAACAACAGTTGATAAGGTGTTCTCTAACATACGAAACGTTACAAAGCATCTAGCAGCTATTGCGTCATTTGCCTCAATTATGTTGTCTGCAAAGGGAAAACTAACATTCAAGGAGGTTTTATCTAGATAACAAATGAGCAATATACCTATCTGTCTAGAGACTAGCCCTGGTGGTCACTACCCTAATGATAACATTCCACAGGTTGTGAATTTTCAATATGGAGTTCCAAAGGCTGAAGGATGAAGCTTTAAGGGGTCAAGAATTATGGGATTGCTGGGAAAACTCTAGCAGAAGGTTCTTTGGACACTTTCAAGCAAGTAAATCTATGGTTCACAAAGGAGGCTGAGGTTTGGATATGGATGGGCATATTTGGGAGCCAATTGTTTTTCACTAGGGGCCTAACCAATGTTGTAAAAGTGTTCAAGATGCAGCGAGGTAATGCATTAAGGCTGGAGAAACTAGGGGGTGGTGCAAAAGAGAAACCATGTACCGTTTGTTGAAGAGGAGTCCTTTAGGAGGATGGAGAGGTTTGTTGAGGAAGATGGGAAGATTAACATTGTCTTGACAACCTCTTACCGATATGTTCTTCTTAGTAGGACTTGACTATGGAGAAATGCTCCAAGCTATCTTGATACAAATGCCAAATTGTTTTTTTCTTTGCTTAGAAAGTTGTGAATTAAGCATGTATATAGTCTAGTTGCTTGTTTCTCTAGTCTCATATGCATTTTCCTTGTGATTATTGATTGAATAATGCTCTATATGCTTTCAAATTATTTTGATCGCAAGATTTTTAAAAGAGAAAATGTCACTTAAAGGATCATTTTTCTTCCTTTCTTGGATCAACTTTTTGAACGAATAGCTAGTTATATGTTCTATTGTTTCTTGAATAATTATTTGGGATACAATCTAATTGTCATTACATTAAAAAATTAAGGAAAGACCACCTTAAAATGTCCTTTTGGCACTTTGGCCTTTAAGAGAATACCGTTTGGATTATGCAATGCTCTAGCAAACTTTCAAAAATGTGTGATGTCCAATTTCAGTGATACGGTGGAAGACATTATTGAGGTGTTCATGGATAATTTCTTCAAAAATTTTTTGAAAGTACATTTGATCATTGCTTAGCCAATCTTGCTAAGGTTTTTCAAAGATATGTGGAGACAATCTTGTTTTTCATTGGGAAAAGTGCCATTTTATTGCGCAAAAGGGAATCATATTTGGTCATTGGATTTCTTCAAGGGGAATAGAGGTAGATCATGCCAAGGTAAATGTTATTGCAAGGCTGCCACCCTCTTTCTAATGTCAAAGGGTGAGGAGTTTCATAGTCATGTGAGGTTCTATGGGAGGTTCATCTTGAACTTTTCTATAATTGTTGCCAAGGCTCTGTGCAACTTGATGCAAACCCTAATCCATAATATTCATCATTTTTGGTTCATTATCTATGATTGTTCAAGGGATGATCAAGCTATAAAAAGACTTTTAATGGGTTCATTAAAGAAGTTCAAATAAAAGAAGAGTTCAATATTAGTGACTACAAGGCTTATTTGGCCCAGTTATTAAGTGTAGTTACTAAAGGGTCTTATACTTAAAACCCAATTTTATTTTCTTTAACCCAGCCTATATTTTAAGGACCAGTTGTTTAAGGTGGCCAAATTTAGGTTACCAAAATCTAATTAGTTTTTGTTTTAGTTAGTTTGTTAGTTTCCTATATGTTTGGGGTTTCTTGACCAATCAATCTTTTAAGGGACCTTCTAGATGGTTTTCTAGTTTTATTGATGGTTAAGTAATTTTATAGTTTCCTAAAAGGATTAGAAAAGAGTCTTGCAAGGAATAGGTAACAAAAAGGCCAATCTTAACCCCATAAATAGGGAATGAGTAGCCAAAATTTCATATGCATTATTCATCAATAAAAAAATTTCTTTGTGAGGTTCTTCATAATTTTGAGTTTGTGAACTTTGACTACATTAAAGTTTTCTTTGTGTTACTCTTGTGAATTATCAAAATCTAGGTTACTTGAGTACATAATTTTGAGTTAAAGTTGTTAAGTGTAAGTTGTCTTTGAGTACATTCATGTAGTATTTGTGTTACTCTTTGTATCAACTTTTCTTTGCAACTTGTGGCATTGTCTCGATCTATATTGATACCAAGGTTTCAATCTATTTTAACAGATTGGGGTCAAGGTTTTTTCACCTTGGAGCAAATAGTTCAATTCCTTGTTAGGATTATTCTTGGAGCCAACCATACGTTTGTGGGTTTTTAGGATGAGTTGTCTAAGGGTTCACACCAATTTAGTATCAGAGCAATTTGGGTAACCCTCTTGGATTGTCCATATATTTTTGCTTACATTTGTTTTTGTTTTTCCTTGGTCTTGTGCTTTTTGTTCTTGATCATAAATTTGCCTAGCCCGTGATTACTCTTCATTCCTTCTATTCTTTGTTCTTGTTTTCTGTGTAAATTATACCTAAATTATCATCTTCTTGTTTTGGGTTTTGTTTGGTTCTTGTTCTAACTGAAATTCTTTATAGTGTTGGTTTTAGTTTCTTCCTCTTTAGGAAGGAATAAGATTCTGCCATGGATTGGAGACTAGAAAAAAAGAAAAGAAAGAAAGAAAATAGTTGCTTGCTAAATACAGTTTTTTGATTTCTTAATCTTCTTGTACCTTGTTCTTGAATGCTTAAATTCTTTGACTCAAGTCTTCGAAGTCTTGATCTTAATCAGTATGTTCTTGATCTTTTGCTTGTTCTTGCATTTTGATTCTTCAATTTTTGAATTTCTTGAGTTTCTTCTTGAATTCTAGAATTTTTTTGAAATAAAAGCTTGCTGAATTTTTCTTCAAAACTAGCCAACCCTAGTATGGTTGTGCTGCACACGTTTTTTTATTGCAATCCTTGTATAAATAAACTTTGATTTTGATTGGATTGCTGATATAAACCAATACTAATTGTGAGCTGAATTTGATTGCTTGTGTAAATACCATTTGATTCTTAATTGGATTTCTAAACCCTGTTCTAATTCCTATTGTGAGCTGAATTTGTTTTCCTTACCCTAATTAATTCATCATTGGATTTGTGTTGATTCTAAATTCTAAATGTGACTTAAAGTTGATTCATTGTGTAAAAGGATTTCTATTTTCTAAAAATATTTGGATTGTTCCTAGTAAGAAAAGAATTAAAAACCTATTCCTATAAGATATTGGATTATTGAATCCTAGTAGGAAAGTGATTTGTGTAATTTTAACTCAACTTGGATTTGGCTTTGAGCTAGCAATATTTTCATTCAAATTCTCCTCTAAATTGACTAAAACACCCATAAAATTTGTGAAATATTGCTCCAAGAATTTTTGTTGAAATTTTCTTCATTTGACCGAATTTCTTTGTGATTTTTTTTCTTGTGCTTATTCTTTAATTCCTTGTTCTTTTCTTTGGTCTCAAGTTTGGCATATTGATAACTTTGGTGTGCTTTCAAAATTTCTATTAAGAACTAGTGAATTTGAGAGGAAAAAGGCTGAATTGGTTTACATCAAGTTAAAAGCCAAGAAACACTTGGGTTGAGTAGTGCAGGTTTGGGTTGGGCAAAAAAGGGTTTTGTGAGGACATACTTTTCTTTTCTTCCCACAATACTAAAATCAACTATGGTGGAGGCAGGAGAATTTAGATAAAAAAATCCTTAAAGGAACATCTTACTCGATTAACCCTTATGATGGAGATCATCAACGAAAGTCTAACAGCTATAGAGTTCGGATGTAATAGAGGAGCAAAAGTTGCGTAACAATCACAATGAACACATCAAAACCTTGCGTTTGAAGGGAAGAATGATGGAGAAGAGTAATGCACCAATCTATTCCCTACGAGATGTCTAATCTACAACAAGGTATGCTGCATGGTTATAAATAGTGATAGTTGTACAAATATGGCTAGTACTACCTTGGTTGAAAAGTTAGGCTTGACATCGACAAAGCATCCAACACTTTCTAAGCTCAAATGGATGAATGAAAGTAGTGAGATGATGGTTGATAAGCAAGTATGAGTGGGATTCTCGATTGGTATGTATCAAGATGAAGTGCTTTGTAATGTAGTGTTGCTGGTAGCGGGGCATATTCTTCTTGGGCGAGTCATGCATGACGGTTTTACTAATAAATAATTTTTTGTTATGAATTGTAGAACTGTCATTCTTGTACCTCTTAAACCTCAACAAGTCTATGAAGACCATTGTTTTGAGTTGAGGAAGAAAGAGAGAAGAAAATGAGACAGCTAAAAAAGAAAAAGAGAGAAAAGAAAAAAGAAAGAGAGACGGCCAAAGAGAGATCTTCTAAGGGTTTTAGAGGTAAAATCCGAGGGAAAAGAAAAAATGGAAGTACAAAGAGAGAGAAAAAATGTAGGAGAAAAGCAATTAGTAAAAGAAAGTGAAAAAGTCAATGTGTTGATAGGAGATGATACTAACTTAAAGGCAACGAACACCTTTAAACCCTCCAAGAATTATCAAAGTATGCCCAGACTTTTTCATAAATTGAACTCTAAAATCCCTATGAGTTACCCACCCTTGACTGACACTTGATGGACAAGTTGGACGAATAACAAAGTTTTGAATGCAATCACAACTAAGGTATTTAAGTTTAGTTGATAATGCAAAAGAACTCTACAAAGACAAACTATGCAAAGTTCAAACAAGTTTACAAAAGAACATAAAAGTGAAAGGAAAAACCTCACAATTTTATGATGAAAGCTTGATGAATGTAGCGTCCTCAACCCTTTATTTATAAGGTAAAATTCAGCCATTACAATATAATTTAAAAAAAAAGGAAACTTACTAAAAACCTAAGACGATAGATTCTCATGGGTTGAAGTGCTTTAGGTGATTCTTTTAGAACCCTTCAACAAATATACCTAAACTAAAATAGTACTAAAAGCAAAAATCAAGTTCGTAGGTAATTATCTAAGGAATTTTGGCCAACCATACCACAATCAAGCAACATTACCTAATCCTCTAATATGAAAAAAAAAAAAATAGGAAACTACTAATTGAAAAGGTAGCCATACAATTTTAGGTATCTTGAGGGGTAGTCAAGCTAAGATATTCTATTTTGGGTTAAAAATCATAATAAATGCTTAGCTATTGTCCTTATTAACTAAAACACTCAACACATCAATTAAAGTGGGCTTAATTTCTTCAATCTTGGATTGTTCTAGAATTTGAACTCCTTTAGTAAGTCTTTTGAGAGCCTCCATCATCTTTTTAGCACTAGTTCATGTCAGATGCCCATGTATGTTTGTAAGTGGATCCAATTGAGCTTGAGATTGGGAAATCATGCCTTTAATTCCTTGCTCCAAGCCTCCAAGCTTTAGGTCCATGCTTTTCTCTTCTTGGCTCGAATCTTTTTGAGCTTGTGTTATTGACTCTCCATCAAGAGAGGTTTCTTTACTAACCTATTTTGTCAGCTTTTTTTTTTTTGTAGCCTTTTGTTGGATTATGCCCTAAGACCAATCATGTGATGATAGTTTAGGCATATATATTGTATCATAACGCTTTTAATTTATGGCAATTAGTTATTATTATGTTTTATCTATATCTGCGTATTATGAATAAATATAATAATGTTCCAAGAATTTAATTATTCTAAAATTATACCTAGTTAAGTATTATCATTAATAGGACAATGATAATATATTAAAATTAGTATGTGTAGTGACTGATGAAATGTGTCATGATATTAGATATCAATTCAATACATGGGTACATATTAGAGAACTATGTACTGGATCGACCCATGCGCCATGAGAAATGCTACATGGATTGTTATATAAAGTTTCATAAGCATATCTCATAGTGATAATGATGTAAGTGATCCTTAGACTTGAGGTCATCAAAGATCCCAACATGAGAAGTTGCATGTTTTGATACTACCAAACGTTACTCGTAACAGGGTGAACTATAAAAGTAGTAATTGGATATGTAATGAATCATGTAGTGGGATGTTGAGTGATCAAGATAGGATTTGCCCCTCCTACATAGTGGGAGTGATATCTTTTGGGCCCTTAATTGAGTGATACCATAAAATGCATGATCATGCTCAAATGAGTCAATATGTGATATCGGACTCATTTGTTTAGATGTGTCTACTCGGAAATCAAGAAATGCAAAGATTGAACTATGCTAGCGTGACACGTCCCATGGCTCATGTTCAATCAAATTATCTAGGGCAAAAGGATTGAATTACATGGTAACATTTATCATACGATAAGTAATGTCGAATTACTAACATTCTCATAACTGGAGTAGCTTTGATGTGTTGCTAGATACCGCTCAATCTTATGATATAAATTAGATTTTATGTCATTGCCAATGTCATGAGAATCTATTGGGTCGCACACTTAGATCGTATCCAAAAGGAGTGTACAATTCATGTGATGAATTTTGGTTAAATTGAAGAATCCTAACATGAGTAGGATTCTATAAGGTTTTCGGTTTAAGACGGTATTCGGATTTGGATTCTAAATGGTTTTGGTTCTGTGTTAAATTCGAAACATTTTTGGACTTATTAATTCATGTAAAAACTAAAATTAGAAAGCCAAATTAGAATGAGATTCTTGTTTTGGCAGCCAATCCCAAATAGATTAGAATTTGGTAGTTCAAGTAAAATTTTTTGAAGAAGTTTTACCCTAATAATACTACCAATGTCTATATATATTGTGGGATTAGAATTTCGGCCAGTAGCCAACCAAAAAGACAAAAACTGTCCTTCTTCTTGAAAAGCAAGAAACCATTTTGCTAGGTTTAGAAGAAAAATAGCCGCTACTTTTGTTTGAGAAACAAAAAGAAAAACCGAATGTTCTTGAAACAAGATTCCGAAAAAACCGATAGTAAAATTCCAAGCCCACGGTATAAGCAATGGTTTTCGCAAAATAACTTTACCGATTCTACGATTCTACCAATACAAACAACGTACAAGCTCGTAACTCCGGTTTGATCTCACTTCTTATGGATCCTTGGAGGAAACCAAAATTTTAAATTCTTCTGTGTGATGTACTTGGTTTCCTACAATGGTATCAGAGCCACTTACGAAGACTCAAATCGATTTTATGTGAAAGCATGTTTGTTTGGTTAAATTGTTTATGAACTAACATGCTGAAAATCTGAATTTTATGAATATGTTCATTGATATTTGAATTTGGAATTTAAACATATATGATATGTTTATATTTATTAAATCAATTTAGGGTTTGCTTTAATGAGTTATTGCTAGATTCGAATAATACATGATATATATATATATATATATATATATATATATATATATATATATATATATATATATATATATATATATATATATATGAATGCATGAGGATGGCTAGTTTTTGGTTTTATGAATCCTTGGCTAGCTTCGGGTTTTATTTTTTTGGCCAATTTTTGGTACTATTTTTTTTATTTTGATGATGAACCCAAAACTTGTATATGTTAGATCACATGTGGCCAAAATATATATTTGTGAAATATAATGTTCGGAATTTTGATGATTTAACCGAAAATTAGTTTTGAACATATATATGTGTTCCCGATAAAATATATTATTCACAAGTTCCTCATGATCAAGAGTTGGCCGAATGTGATATGTGATATTCTATGTTGTGGCCGAAAATATATATGATATATTATTCGCAAAATTGCTCATGATTAAGGCATGGCCGAAAATTGTAACTTGATTCGAACTTCCATGCATAGCATATTATTCGAAACCCTAAAATTTGATTTAAATAATAATTGTCATAAATTAATTAGATTAATAAATTTAAATGTTAAATGTGAATGACAATTATATGTGACATGCACATTCTGTGATGTTTGAGCATGGTGCATAGTTATAGCCCTTAGCCCAGTGTGATTGGATGTGGTTTGTATTGGTTGAAACTAAATATGACCTGGGAGTCATGCCTTGCTCTATTTTCTGGTTGTACATTCTTTTCTCATCTAACTCCCCTCGAATGTAACTCAAGGTTTCTCAAAGCATGTAATAGTTAGATATGAAATAGGACTAGACTAGGAATCATAGAGGCAAGGAGTTCGTGACCATACAAGAACGACCAATGATGCACTTGAAGAAGATGCTATTACCCTTAGGTTGACTTTTTGGTTCTCTCATTGGCTTCAGAAAACCAATTTAGTTTGGGCTATAACTATGTCACATTTTAATTTTATTGTTGATGTATGAGATACATTCTATGTATGGCTATTGTTTAATTACATGATGAGATCACGATAGTAATAATTAGTTAGTAAATTACATGATTAATTGAACTAATAATTACCTTAACCAATGCGAGAAAAATGTTGAGATTCTAACAAATCCCTCAAACAAATATTAAGTCTAAGATGCCTTCCAATACCTAGCACTCATCAAGGTTTTGATTGATCATGTGTAGGTTTGCCAAAGCAAAGTGCCATGATCTATCTTAGTGAGACACGACAGGATAATAGTCATATCTGATTACTAATCATTGGGTTTTATTTAACTAGGTAGACTTAATAGGATTGAGACCTAGAGGCATAGAGTTGGGTCTTGACTTATTAGATAAGCTAGAACAGGAGTTGTTCACCCAACTATCCAAGAGTTGTATGGGATACAATTGACAAGTGTTGTCTACCTAAATAGCTGAGTTTTGGGTGATTAGCCAAAGCTAACTCAAAATTAGGTCAAATGTGGATCTTGGCCTACTAGAAAGTTAATTAGATTAATCTTTCCAAATTAATATTGAGGTTATTAATTTGAGCAAAATAGTGGGAGTAACATTTAATAAAAGTCCATATTAAATGTTTGCATTCATGATACCTATTTTACATATTTCTGTTGTAGATAACCATGGCATCAAACACTAACACTAATTCACTATCATTGTGACCTATCCTTGAGAAGGACAAGTTGAATGAGAGGAACTTCCTGAATGAGAAAAAGTTGTATGTCTTATAGGAACCCTTACCTGAGGAACCTAAAGGAATTGTAACTAAGGAAATAAACTGCTTCCATTGTGGTGAGACTGGACATTGGAAGAGAAATTGTAAAGTTTACCTAGAGGATTTTAAGAAGAAGAGGAAGGAAACTTCCACTTTAGGTATTCATGTTATAGAAATTAATTTATCTACTTCTTCATCATGGATATTAGATACCGCATGTGGTTCACACATTTGTGTAAATGTGCACAAACTGAAAAGAAGTAGAACTTTAGCTAAAGGCGAAGTCGATCTATGAGTGGGAAAGAGAGTAAGGGTTACTACATTAGCTGTAGAGACTTATATCTTGAACTTGCCCCTAGGGATTGTTTTAGAACAAAATAATTGTAATTATGTGCCTTCCATTACTAAGAATATTATATCTATTTCTTGTTTAGACAAGAATGGATATTCATTTATTATAAAGGACAATTGTTGCTCTTTATATTTAAATGAAATCTTTTATGGCAGTGCACAACTAGTTCAAGGACTTTATGTTCTAAATCTTGACATGCCTATTTATGACGTAACTACCAAAAGGATTAAATTAGATAAATTTAATCCAACTTATCTCTAGCATTGTCATCTGGACCATATAAACTAGAATCGCATTTCTAAACTCCATAAAGATGAAATTTTGGACTCATTTGATTTAGAATCATATGAGACATGTGAATCTTGCTTAAGGGGCAAGATGACTAAAGCCCCTTTCACAAAACATAATGAAAGGGCAAGTGATTTATTGGAACTAAAACATACTGATATATGTGGACCATTAAGCACACAAGCTAGAGGTGGTTTTCAATACTTCATCGCATTTACTGATGACTTCAGTAGATATGGCTATGTGTATCTTATGAGACACAAATCAGAATCATTTGAAAAGTTCAAAGAATTCAAGAATGAAGTACAAAACCAACTTGGCAAAAGTATCAAAGCATTTCAATTTGATTGAGGAGGTGAATACTTAAGCCAAAAATTCAATGATTGTCTAAAAGAGTGTGGGATAGTCTCACAACTCACTCCTCTGAAGAATAAGTAAGAATAACTTCGATTTGATTGAGGAGGTGAATACTTAATGCCAACCCCAAAATTTATTGAGTACGTAAGAATAACAGAGCCGCATGAGTCTCTGAAGACTCTTTCACTGAAAGCTCGACCATTCACACTGGAACCATCTGTGTTCAACTTTAATTGTCCATGACGAGAGAGTTTCCATTTGATCCACATCCTTTTTCTAACCGTTATCGACACTTGTAAAACCTGCAATCCATCCAATACAATACCATCCATAAAGGAAGCAGAAATGATAAGTTTGAATCCATGGGACAATTCTTTCAGCCAACAAGCAACTTTTGCAATAATAATGTTGGTATACCCTACTGGCATATTCCTGCAATTGAATTTGGCTTTGTTGCGATATAACCACAATTCCCAACATATGCAAGGAAAAAGAAAACTTTTGGCCAAACCAATATGAGATTTAAAATCAGCAACTAGTGTCCAATGACTAACCATTCCTTTAATGGTGTTAAAGTGTGCATGCAAGGACATTAAATCAGCAAAGAAAACCCATACCTGTCTTGCAATTTTGCGATGTAGGAAGACATGTGAACTGGTTTCCATCATCGGCTGAGTACAACAAAAGCATAGAGACACAATCAGAATACCAATTGACCAAACTTTTTCATCAATTGGCAGCCCCTGATGAATAAGTTTCCACATAAAAATGGCAATTTTTGTAGGCAAGTATTTATTCCAAATCAACTTAGACCAAGGGGCCATTGGACCCAAATCGCTAATTTGTTTACCAAAATTCTTCACTGTAAATTCATTCGAGGATAAAGTAGTCCAGACAAGTTTGTCTAGAACCTACAGATCCAAAGGAATCTATAATTCAAAAGTATAATTGCCACCATTAAGAGCATCCATTGCCAAGGCAGTCTCATCTACATTATTGACATGCAAAGGTGGAGTAGGACCACTATACCAACGGTCTTTCTAGAAACTCACATCACCCTTCCCAATAATTTGTGCGGGTTACTGGAAAAGGTAGCACATGGGTATCCATATTTTTACCTCAAAAGAGTGACCCACAAATATCTTCCTTGAATGAAGCTCCAAGCAAGTTTCCCATGTAAAGCACACATAACATAGCTAATAGGCTTAATTCCCAAGCCACCTTCTTTCTGCATAAGTGTAATGATATGCTTGCTAATCCAATGATGTCTCGACTTTTCATTTGAAGCCTAGAAAAAATCAATCATGATAGTCATCAGCTTTTCTATAACACATTTTGGAGCATGAATAACCAATAACGCATGTATTGAGATAGAAGAAAGAACATGTTTTATTAACACAAGTTTACCTCCTATCGAGAGAAGTTTTCCTTTCCATCCTTCTAAACGTTGCCTAAATTTTTCAATAATCCCCTGAAAATACACAGATTTGGCCCTTCCTTTGAAAAGTGGGATGCCTAAATACGTGATCGGAAGAGCTTTCGGGCTGAAACCAATAATCCGTTGGATAAGACTGACCTTCGTGGACTCAATTGTTTGGAGCCAATGAAACAACTTTTAGCAGCATTGAAAGATTGCCTACTAACATTTTTGTAATTTTGTAACCGCTTCCGTAAATGTTTGACAGAAGACGGGTGGCCCTTGATAAACACCAGCATATCATTAGTATATATCAAGTGAGATGGTGCTATCACATTCCTTGTCATCTTATGTCTTCTAATTAACCCCTGTTCGACTAAGGAATTTAGATTTCTACTTAAACAATTTTGGGCAAGGACAAAAAGTGATGATGACAGAGGGTCCCCTTGCCGAAGTCCTCTAGTGGAAGGGAAAAAACCATGCTTGCAGTTGTTGATGGTCAATGAGTACCAAGAGTTAGACAGTGCTCGATAAATAAGGTCACACACGTTTCACAAAATCCATATTTTCTCATGGCTCGTAGCAGGAAACTCTAATTCACCCTATCATAGGCTTTGGACATATCAAGCTTCATCATCACATTAGAGCCGAAAACGTTTTTATCAAGATCATCTGCCAGTTCATGCGCAATGGCTACGTTTTCATGCATGCCTCTTCTTTTAATAAATCCATCCTGCTCATGAGAGATGATTGTGAGAAGGACAACCACCAATCTATTATTCAAGACTCTAGTAACAACTTTAGAAAAGAAAGTGCACAAACTGATGGGTTTTAAGTCACCCATACAAGAGGGATTGAGCACCTTAGGTAAAAGGATTAGATTGGTGGACGTCATGCACCAAGGCATTTGCATGCCATTAAAAAAGTCATGAATTGCGGCAATAACATCTCGTTTAATAATCTAGCAGCAACTGGTGTAGAAGATTCCGGTGAAGCCATTGTGACCCGGAACACTGGATGGATCAAGCTCATGAACCACTAACTTAATTTCTTCTTCATTAGAAATAGAAATAAGTTTCCCATTCATTTCTTCCATGATCAGCGAAGGGATTATTGCCAAAAATTCATATTCGTTAGAAACCGGAGATGCCATAAAAAGTTTACTAAAATATTCCATAGCTACCTCCCCAATTACCCTTTCGTCTTCTGAAAGTGATCCATCATGAAGTTTAAGTTTGACCCGTGGTTTGTGACTCTCAATCTTTAAAGAGGCATGAAAAAATGAAGTGTTCATGTCCCTTGCATTTAACCATTTCTCCCAAGATTTTTCTCGAACAAGCTTCTCTTCCTGTAGCAATAAAGTTTTTAGCTGAGCATTGGCATCTGAAATTTTCTACACAAGTTCCTGGGACAAATTACACTGCAACTCATTTTCAAAACCACTTATGTCTTCTTGATGTTCCTGAATCTGAGTGTAGACATTCTTAAAGACCTCCAATTCTATTGCTTCAATTTAGCAGCCAGCTCCTTTTAACTTCTTATGCAATTAAACATTGGTAGTCCCGTGCTAATCAAACCATTCCAAACTGACTCAACAAATGGGTAAAACTCAGGATGATCCACCCACATGGAGTAGAATTTGAACTCTTTACTAGGTTTACGTTGAGATAGCATATTTATAAGAATGGAAATATGGTTCAAAAGACTTTTAGGCAGGTGTGACACTGCCACCGTAGGAAACCTAGTCATGAATTCAGTATTGAGTAGTATCCTTTCAAGCCTACACCAGACTCTTCCATTGGACCAAGTGAAAGGTGTCCCAGTAAAACTAGGATCAACAAGGCTTGTAGTTGCTATAAAGTTTTGGAAATCTATCATATCTCCTCTGTCAAAATGTCTACTGCTCGCCTTCTCTTCTTCTTTGATAATAACATTAAAATCACCCCCTAGCACCCAAGGCCCATAAATAGAGGTGGAAAAATTTAGTAAGTCCTACTATAACTCCTGCCTATCCATTCTTGTACACTTCGCAAAGATAGAGAAGATAAAACATTTCTCTCCACTCAATTTCTAGGTGACATGCAAGGCAACATGTTGAGGAGTAACATGCGCAGAATCAAAAACAATAGAATCATTCCAAAAAAAAACCCAAATATGCTTATTAGCAAGGCTAGCATGGTAGAAATTAGGTATATGATGCCACATTGGGGAGGTGATGCCCTTCCCTTTTTGATTCTAACAAAACAACCAAACTCGCCTTGTGTTAGGTTATCAGAAATCGCAAGTGTGATAACTTTTCTTGGAACTTGCTGCCCTTTGACTTCCAAAATAAGCAGCTTGACACGTGTTGCTCTAGCAGCTTTGGATCTAGTAGTAGGGCCAGAGCTTTTGTGAGATACAAGTCCTTTGTGTTTCTACTTAGCATTTGTGATTATCTCATGACCCATATTTATATAAGCAATATCCTTGCTGGCATGCCATTGCAGGTAGGATTAACCCACTTGAGGACTTGACTTTTGACAATGTCCTAACAGGTTCACCAGCTAAAACAAAGCAATCATCCTTCGGCCATATAAGAGGTGGGTTCCGAATTCGTCCAAGGCGAAGCCTCTATGTTGGCAACAACTTTTTCATAACTACATCATTGGGTATAGTCTCTTCCACCATAGTTAATTCTTCTTTCCTGTTATAAGGCTCGTCATAAAAAACTATGTAGTCCAAGTTGTTTGGTGCAACTTGCTTTGGAAGGCTATTTAAAATGAACTCCAAAGAGTCCCTCTCAAATCGCTTATCCATCAACAAATTACTACTATGCAAATCATTGTTCTCAATAACAGTCAAATTAATACATGAATAGGTACTATACCATTAGGCTCTAATATTTTCTCACCATTTCTAGTATCATCTTTTAGTGAGTTTTGGCTTGCATTTGCCTCATGCATTTGTTCAATATAAGCCATTTCGATTTTTTCAGAAGTCCATTCGCCATCGCTGTATAATGGTGTGTGTTTCACAACTTCTATAGCAACAGCATGAGGCTTGTCAGAAAGAACAACTTCATTAGCTTGCATCAAAACCGCATACCTCCCTCCCACTTGGGGTGCACACGTGCCTTCAACATGTAGAGCCTTTTTGTGTTTGTTCTTTTGGGAAATGTTGCACTTCTTTACCCTTATTTGATGTGAGTTTTATCCAATTTTGTTTTGGGGTTCGTGGGTTGGTGACCACCTCATTATGTTTGTTCTCCTTATTGATGGCAGATATGTTCGCCTTCCCAATATTAGATGTATAATGTGTCTTCTTGCCCCTTCAGCAATCGTTCTCTATGTGCCCCTACAAACAAGAGTTGCAACAATAGGCAAGGTTGCCCTCATAAACAATTTTTTGCCAAAATTCCCTAAAGTTTTTTTTTCCTTTTACTTGAATACGTATATTGTCTGGCATTGGACTTGCAAGGTCTACTTCAATACAAACCCTTGCAGACATCGGGTGAGTAAAATTTCTTGTGCAGTCATCCATGGTAATGTATTTTCCAACGTAGCAATGTGAGACTCCTATCATTTTGAATTATCTTCTAAATTGACCCAAAAAACCCCTATCATTTTGAATATTTTCCTCCAATAATTTTTGTTGAAATTTTCTTTTTTGGCCTAAAGTTTTCTTTCTTATTTTTCTTGTGCCTATTCTTTGATTTCTTTGTTCTTTCTTTGGTGTTGAGTGTGAGATATTGATAACTTTGATGTGCTTTTAAAAGTTTTATTAAGAACTATAAATTGTGAATTTGAGAAGAAAAAGGCTTGAGTGTTTTTCATCTACTTAAAAGCCAAATAAAATAGAGTTACACTTAGGTTGAGTAGAGTAAGTTTTGGGTTGGGGGAAAGGGGTTTTGTTAGGACATATACTTTTCTTTCTTCCACAACATTAAAATCAACCTTGGAGGAGGCGCCAAAGGAGACAATATAGAAAAATTCTTAAGGGAACATATTGCTTATTTGACCCTTATAATGGAAATTATGAACGAAACGTCCATATCAATAGAATCCAAAAGCAAAAAAGCATCAAAAGGAGGTTCACAATCACAATGAACACATTGAAACCTTGTGTTCAAAGAGGAGAAATCCATTGGTGAAGGGGAAGAGATTGATATATCCTATAGCACTCAAAGGAGAAGGGGTGCTTTAAGAGTTGATAAAAACCTTGGAAGTATCAAATTGAAAATTCCACTATTTCAAGGCAAGAGTGATCCTAAAGCCTACCTTCAGTGAGAAAAGAAGGTACAACTTCTATTTAACGTGCATAACTACTTAGAGGAGAAGAAGGTCAAATTGGCTATAGTTGAATTCACTGATTACGCCATTGTTTAGTGGGACCAATTAGTTATATATATAAGGAGAAACTACAAGTGATGCATTATCACCTGGGAGGAGATAAAAATAGGCATGCACAAAAATTTGAACTTTCACATTACTACCATGAGCTGTATTGACAACTACAAAATATATCACTCATGGGGCCAAAACCTTGGATATATACTTCAAGGAGATAGAGTTCTTGATAATTAGAGCCAATGTGGAGAAAGATCCTAAAGCCACCATAGCCCATATTCTTGGAAGGATTGAATCAAGAAAGTGCTAATATTGTCAAATTGCATCATTTTTTAACAATTGAGGAGATGGTGCACAAGGCTGAAAAGGTTGAAATGAAATTGAGGCATGACGTTCTTCTAGGCAAAACACACTCTACCCTTCATCATCTTGGCATGGTTCGTAGACCGATAAAGTTCAAAGAGTGAATCCAAAGAAGGTCGCCACTCCAAACATATCAAAGAAGAGTACGACTACTCCAAAATCAAATGTGTCTACTATATAAAGTGAGTCCATTCCTATGCCCTCTCATGAGATTAACTGTTTTAGATGTTTGGATAAAGGGCATGTTGCATCTTAATGCCCTAATAATGGAGATTTAATAGCACGAGCTCAAGAAAATTTGAGCCAAGAGGAGAAAGGCATTGACTTGAAGTTTGGAGACATGAAGCAAGGAGAGTTCAAGGCCTGATTTCCAAGTCTCAAGCCCAATTGGATCCACTTACAAATATACATAGGCCCATGACCAGGCTAGAGCTAAAAAGTTGAAGGAGGCACTCAATAGGCTTATTCAAGAAATTCAAATTCAAGAAGAGTCCAAGATTGAAGAGATCAAGCCCAATTTAATTAATATATTATTAAGTGTCATAGTTAGTGGTCCAATGTTTAAGCCTATAATTAAGTTTGAGTACAAGTTGCCTAAAGTATTAGGTCTATAGCCGCCCTTCCCCTTTCTTATTTGTGTTGTATTTTCCATTCTCCTTAGTTCCTATTTTCTTGTGTGTTTAATTGAGTTGTGTTTCCTTTTTGTTTTTGGGAAAGGGCTGGCCGAACCTCCTCTAGGAGATTGAATAAAAGTTGAAGTCAAGTTTAGGAATATTTAGTTCTGGTATATTGGTTGAAAGGTCTATAGGAATTACTTAAAACTAATAAGAGTCTTTTAGGTGTTTAGTAAGTTTCTTGCTTTTACATTACCATGTAATAGCTGAATTTTACCTTATAAATAAAGGCTTGAAGGATGCCACTTTATTCAATCTTTTCAGCAATAAAATTCCGAGGAATTTGCTTTCACTTTTGATTTCTTATGTGAACTTGTTTGAACTTTGCATGGTTTTCTTTCTAGAGTTCTTTTGTAGTATCAACTATTTTTAGATCCCCTTAGTTGTGGCTGCATTCTAAACCTTATTGTTGCTCTAACTTATTCTTCAAATTTTGGCCGAAAGTGGGGTTTAATTCTAGGGATTTATCTAGTTCAATTTGCAAAAATGTTTTCGGCACACTTTGATTACTCTTGGCGGATTTAAAAGTCTTCGCTGTTTTTAAGTTCGAATCATCTTGGTATTAGAGAAACTTGGATTTCCCCAATTGGTTCATATCCTTTTGTTGTTATTCTTGTTTGTTTTTCATGTATTGTTGTTATTGTTCCTGTGATCCCTCTTTGTTTTCTGATCTTGTGTTGTGCAATTCTTGGATTCTTGAAATTCAAGAAATCCACCTTCTTACTGTTTCTTGCTTTTCTGGCCGTATAAAAGAAATTGTGTGTTACTATACACCAAAAAAAAAAAAGATAGAGAAATAGCAAGTGTTGTGAGTAAAAAAGAAAAAAGAGAAGAGAATTGGCCTTGTCTTTTCCAACAAGAAACCAAAATTGGAAGGTCTCTAATTTGGGTGGTTGTTTGTTTTATTTTTGGTTGCCAAAAACAAATTTTTTTTTGTGCCTTATTTCTTAAATTCCAACTACTAGTTTCCTTTTCTTGGAGTCCTTGTGTGGTTTAGTTTATAGTATATTTGGATTGCTAAATTTGCACGAGTACATTCCATTTTCTATATTGAATTTAACTTGTGCATAACTCTAAGTTGGAATAGGATTTGGAAACTTGAATTGCAATTGGAATTGGCACTGTTTCCTATTCTTTTTCCAATTCTTTTTTATACTATTTGGATGCCCTAAATACCTTATTTTTGCCCCAAATTCCTTTATTTTTCTGCTATTTCTCTTTCTATTCTAATTCAAATTTGTTTCTTTTCTTTAGTTCCTTCAATCCAAAATTTTGGTGAGCTTTTCTTGACTGCTTGTAACTTTCTTCTTGTTTATGATTTTTACTTGGAAAAACTTTGTGAAGTTTTTGAATAAGTTCGATTTATAACTCTTGCAAAGTGAAGGATCAAGTGGAAAATGGGTAGAGTAACACACCAAGTAAAAGCCATCCACAAAAGACACACACAAGGTGAGTGTAGATAGCTTGTTTTAAAATATCCTTGGGTGGGGGCTAAGGGTTATGAGGTCACGTTTCATTCCTTCTTTCCGAAAAAAACTTTTTTTTCCCTAACCAAATCATAATGTCAAGTGATGAAGCACAAAAAGATCTTGAAGTTAAAGCTTTCCAACAACACATGATTAGGTTAACTAGAATGGTGGAAAATCTAGCAAAAAGATTCAATAATTGAGAGGCTTCTAGTGCAAGTAAGGGTTTAAGTAAGAGTAAGGGTAGGTTAAATTATACTTTTGAGAAATATGAATCTAACATAGATGAAGACAATCATGATGATTCTGAGTCTTATTATGGTTCTAAAAAGAAGGGTCCAAGAAGGTAGACAATAACTTGGGTAGTAGAAAGATGAAAATTCTACCTTTTAAGGGAGAAGTGATCCCAAAGCCTATTTCGAGTCGGAGAAAAAGGTTGAATTAATTTTTGAAGTTCACAATTACTCTAAAATTGACCGCCATAGAATTTTGTGATTATGATATTGTTTGACGGGACCAATTAACCTTGTGGAGAAGGTGCAATGAAGAGAAACCCATCAACACATGGGGAGAGATGAAAGTTGTGATGCAAAAAAGGTTCGTGCCCTCTCACTATTATCGAGAGCTTTACAAGAGGCTTCAAAATATCACCCAAGGGACTCTTAGTGTTGCTGAATACTTTGAAAAAATGGAGAGAGCCACCATGGCTAGGTTCTTGGGAGGATTTAATAGAGATATAGTCAATGTAGTGGAGTTACAACACTATGTTGAGTTGGAGGACATGATCCATATGGTTAAAAAGGTGGAGTAAAAACTCAAGAAAAGAAACCCTAGTGCCAATCAAAGGTCATTAATTGCTATACCATCCTAGACCAAAAAGGCAAGTAAAAGGGATGGTAATGATGGTAAGAAAGATAATGCTAAAACTTTTACTAAAAATTTTGATTCCAAGTTCAGTTCATCTTCTAAGATTACTTGTTTTAAATGTCTTGGAAAATGACATATTGCATCACAATGTCCTAATAAAAAAATGATGGTTGCATTAGATGACAACACTATTATTAGTGATGGCAGTGATAATGACTATAAAGGGATGTTGCCTATGATGGAGGAAGATAAGAACTAAAGTCCAGCCAATTGAAGGAGGACAATCTTTGGTCACCATACAGATTTTAAACACCTATGCTAAGAGCTAGAAAAATGAGAAGCAGAAAACCAACATACTCTACACTTGTTGTCAAGTGAAGAATAAGGTATGCATGCTCATCATTGATGGAGGTTCTTGTACTAAATGTATATCTTCTTATCAGGTAGAAAAATTGAACCTACCAGTTACTAAGCACCCCCAGCCTTAGAACTGCAATAGCTATGTGATTGTGGAGAAGTTCGAGTTAATAAGTAAGTATTGGTTCAATTCTCTATTGGAAGCTATGAGAATGAGGTACTTTGTGATGTAGTACCTTTATAAGCTGACATATCTTGTTTGGAAGACCTTGAGAGTTTGATCGCCACGCAATACATGATGGTCATTCTAACAAGTATCGCTTTGTATTAAACAATGTACCAATAACTCTTGTATCACTAGCTCCTTCTCAAGTGTACAATAAACAGCTTAAAATGAAAAGTGAGAGAGATAAAAGGCTAAATTAGAGTGAACAAAAGCCAAATGAGGGAGAGAAGAAAAGAGTGGAAAGAAAGGTAAATTTTGAAAAAAGAAAGGAGGTAGAAACTGAGTTGAGTGAGGTTAAAAATCTAGAAAAGAAAGAAAAGAGATGAGTGAAGAATTGCAAGCAAGAGTGGAAAAGGCAATTTCTTCGTAAGTGTTAGAGAGGTTGATAGGGCCTTGAATTATAATTGGCTTCTTGTTGTACTTTTTTACCAAGAAATATATTTTTCTACTAATGACCTTACTTATGATTTGCCTAGTGAAGTTGTGCAGCTCTTGCAGGATTTTGAGAATGTGTTTCCCGAAGAGATTCCCAATAGATTGCTGCTAGTATGTCGGATTGAGCATCAAATCAACTTTGTCCCTAGAGCAGTGATTCCAAACCATCCATCATATGGGCCAATCCTGAGGAAATGGAGGAATAATGAAGGCAAGTGGACGAGTTACTTTCCAAGGGCCATGTCTATGAATCACTTCCACCATGTGCGAAACTGGTAATTCTAGTTCTAAAAAAGATGGTGGTGAATGTGTGTAGATTTTAGAGCTATTAACAAAATTACCATTAAATATCACCATCCCATCCCTAGGCTAGATGATATGCTTGAAGATTTACATGGTGCATGTGTGCTCATTAAAATTGATTTTAAATCTGGTTATCATCAAATCCGCATAAAAGGAGATGATGCATGGAACACAGCCTTTGAAAAAAAAATGGTCTTTATGAATGGTTAGTAAAGCCTTTTGGTTTAACTAACACATTTATTACATCCATGAGATTAATGAGCCATGTTTTGAGGCATTATATTGGTAAATTTGTTGTGGTTTACTTTGATGATATCTTGATTTATAACAAAGACTTGCATGAACATATTGATCATCTACGGTAGGTGCTAAGTACTTTGTGTAAAGTTAAATTATTGTTAACCTTAGAAAGTGTACATTTTGTGTAGAAGTTTTTTTTTTTAGGTTTTGTGGTTAGTAAATAAGGGATTCAAGTTGACTGTTCTAAGCTCAAGGGTATCACTAATTGGCGGTCTTGCTAGTTTTTATCAGAGGTTTGTAAAAGATTTTTCTGCTAAGGCTATCCCATTGAATGAATTAGCTAAATTGTATGATTTTTAAAATGGGGAACTAAGCAAGAAATGGCATTTAATAAACTTCAGTATGCTTTGACTAACATTCCATTACTTGCTTTGCCTGATTTTAATAAAACCTTTGAACTTGAATGTAATGCAAGTGGTGTAGGTATAGGTACTGCGTTGATGAAAGAAGAGCAACTTCTTGCTGATTTTAGTGAGAAGCTAAATGGTTCTTGTCTTAATTATCCAACTTATGATAAAGAATTGTATGATATGGTTCATGCACTAGAGGCTTGACAACATTATTTGATATCGAAGGAGTTTGTTATACACACAGATCATGAATCACCAAAGCACTTAAGAGAACAACATAATTTACATAAAAGACATGCTAAGTGGATTGCTTTTATTGAGACATTTCCTTGTGTTAGTAAACATAAACAAGGAAAAGAGTATTGTTGCTGATACTTTGTCTCATAGGCATTCACTTTTGACCACTTTAAACACTAAATTGTTGGGTTTTGAATACATTAAGAAAATGTAAGTGATCAAGATGTGAAATTGTTGAGTTACTTTTGGAAAACCTTGTGAGGTAAGTTGGGTGCCAAGTTGATATTTTCAACTGCTAGTCATTCTCAAAAGGATGGCCAAACTAAGGTAATGAATCGAAATCTTGGTACTTTATTACAAGCCTTAATTAAAAAGAATTTGAAAGGTTGGGAAGAATGTCTTACAATATCTGAGTTTACCTATAGTAGAAGTGTATATTCTTCCACTAGTTCCTCAGCTTTTGAAAATGCTTATGGTTTTAGTCCTTTGACATCATTAGATCTTACCACATTGCTTGTGAAAGAACAAAGTAGCTTAGATGGTGCCAAGAAAGTCAAGTTGGTTAAAAAGTTTCATGAGAAGGTTCGGCTACACATAGAGAAGAAAACCGAACAGTATGTAAGAAGTGCAAATAGTGGGCACAAGCAAGTGATCTTCGAATTTTTGGAGATTGGGTTTGGGTTTATATGCATAAGGAAAGATTTCTAGCGTTTAAGTGAACCAACATACATCTTAGAGGGGATGGATCTTTCCAATTGATGCCTCGTGTGAATGACAATGCCTATAAACTAGACCTACCTAGTGAGTGCGGAGGTAGTGCTATGTGTAATGTTGCTGATCTTTCTCCATTTGAATTTGATGCAGAATTTGATGATTCGAGGATGAATTCTTTTAAGAGGGGGAATGATGGGAATTCAATAGCACAAGCTCAAGAAGATTCAAGTCAAGAGGAGAAAGGTGTGGGCTTGAAACTTGGAGATATGAAGCAAGGAGTTCAAGGTGTGATTTGCAAGTCTCCAATTGGATCCACTTACAAATGTACAAGAGCTTGTGATTCGAGCTAGAGCTAACAGATAAAGGAGGCACTTAATAGGCTTATTTAAGAATTCAAATTCAAGAAGAGTCCAAGATTGAAGAGATCAAGCCCAATTTACTTAATAAATTAAGTGTCATAGTTAATGGGTTCAATGTTTAAGCAAGTAATTATGTTAGAGTACAAGTTGCTTAAAAATATTAGGCCCATAACCGCCCCTCCCCTTTCCTATTTGTCTTGTTTCTCCCATTCTTTTTAGTTCGTATTTTCTTTTGTATTTAATTGAGTTGTGTTTCCTTTTTGTTTTTTGAGAAAGGGTTGACCGAACCTCTTCTAGGAGGTTGCCTAAAAGTTTATGTCAAGTTTTGCACGTGAATGTAAAACATGGGCTGATGCTTACTTTCATTAGTTTAAGGGCTTGGTTAGATCTCTTTCTCCATTATTTTTAGCTATTGGATTTCCTGTAAAAGTTAGTCCAATGAATTTTCACTCACTCAGTGCCATCCAATGAATTTTCACTCACTCAGTGTTTTGCTCAAATATTTGGCTTTTAACTTTTGATATAGCTCTCTACCTTTTATCACTCAAATCCTTAAACTATACTTCTTTCAAGGAATCAAGGCAAGCTCTTATGAATTTCTTAACTTATGTTGGAAGAAAATAAGATGGAAGGGATACTAGACTCAACAAAAGACACGAAAATAAGGACAAAATGAGGAACTAAATTCCAAATTTTAACAAGAATAGGACTTTTTTTTTCTTGATTGTACTTGAATTTGAATTCTCAAATCAACAAGAAAAAAAACAAGTTTTTAAACTAAATTATTCAAGAAATTAGGAAATAAGGCAAAGAATGGAAACATGGGGGGGAGGGGGGCGCAACAAGAAAAGAAAAGAAAAAGGGAAAAAAAGTTACAGCAAATTAAGGAACCACAAAATAAAAAGTATGAATAGTAACTATGAACAATATTGGTGAGCAATCAATGAATAGTACTCATCAACAGTATTCATGAATAGTAACTATGAATAGAACCGTGTACAATACTATGAATAGTACAATTTTTCTAAATAAAAATTCAGTAACAAGATTTATACATTATTAACAATATGCACAATTTAAATACGTTTCCCGAGATCTCTAATACTAACTGATGTGAACCTTGTAGGGAAGAAACCCTAAAAACCCACAAGTGAAGTGAAGCTTACAGGGAAGAAACTCTGAAGGCCCACAAACAAGATGGACATGAACCAATGACCCCAAAATGAAATCAAGAAGTGAACCAATGGAAAACCTTAACCTCTAGTTCAGCAAGGAACTAAGAATCTTCGTATGACCAATGGAAGAAAGATGATACAATTTAGTGGTTCAAACTAGATTAATAAGTCAAGAACACTACAAGAACAAAGCATGATATGTTCAAGAGAGAACAAAAGGTGTGTGTGTTGGATTATGCCCCAAAGACCAATCATGTGATGATTGTTTGGGCATATATTATACCATAACACTTATTGTTTATGGCATTTTCATTATTATTATGTTCAATTATACATCTGCGTAACATGAATGAATATAATAATGTCCCTAGAATTTGATAATTCTAAAACTATCCCTAGTCAAGTATTATCATCAAATGGGACAATGATAATACATTAAAACTAGTATGTGTAATGACTGATGACATGTGTCATGATATGAGATATCAAGTCAACACATATATACATGTTAGAGAACTATGTATTGGATCGACCCGCCATGAGAAATGCCATGCGGATTGTTATATAAAGTTTCATAAACATATTTCATAGTGATAATGATGTATGTGATCCTTAGACTTGAGGTCATCAGAGATCCCAACATCAGGAGTTGCATGTTTTGATACTGCCAAATGTTACTTACACCAGGGTGAACTATAAAAGAAGTAATTGGATATGCAATGAATCATGCAGTGGAATGTTGAATGATCAAGATAGGATTTGCCCCTCCTATATAACAAGAGTGATATCTTTGAGCCTCTTGATTGAGTGAAACCATTAAATGCATGACCGTGCTCAAATGAGTTGATATGTGATATCGGGCTCATTTGCTTATATGAGTCTACTTGGGAATCAAGAAATGTAAAGATTGAATTATGTGAGCATGACACATTCTATGGCTCGTGTTCAATCAATGTATCTAGGGTAAAAGAATTGAATTACATGGTAATGTCTATCACAAGATAAGGTTATGTCAAGTTATTGACATTCTCATAATTTGGTTAGTTTTGATGTATTACTAGACACCGCTCATTGCTTATGGCATGAAATAAATTTTATGTCATGGCAAATGTTATGAGGACCTATTGGGTCACACACTTAGATCGAATCCAAAAGGAGTATAAAATTCATATGATAAATTTTGAGTAATCTCTAGAATCCTAATGTGATTAGGACTCTCTAGGGTTTTCCGGTTTAAGATGGTATTTGGATTTAAGACTGAAAATGTTTGGGTTTTAGTGCTAATAAATCTAAAATAGTTTTGGACTTAGCAATGAAAGATCCAAAGCTTTAAAGTTCAAGTCTGAATGGGATAGAGCTCTTGTGCTTGACAGCCAGTAGATTCATTGAATCTAGAAATCCTAAACAAACTAGAGTTTGGTAGTCTAAGTAAACTACTTTAGAAGAGTTTTACCCTAGAACAACAACCTAGGTCTATAAATAGAAGGATTTTCGGTAGCCATAAAAATATGTACAAGCAACCTTTCAGCCAGCTTTTGAAAAAAAAAAACAACCGCCGTTCTTGAAAGTAAAAACCAAGAAAAATAAACTGAAAACCTTGAGAGTAAAAATCTGAGAAACCCGAAGGTAATTTTCGAAGATAACACTTCTATTTTTTAGTGCTCCTATTCTAGTTGACAATAACTAGAAGTTGGATCGGTCGTGTGGATACCATAGAGGTGAAGCCGAACTGGTTTTGCTGGTGATTCGACATACAATGCTCTTCGCAAGCCGACTCATCCAAAAACTATCAAGGTAGAAATCCTAAAACCCCAATTTGATTTCATTTCGTATGGATCCTGGGGGAAACCGATTTTAAAATTCCACTGCTTGATGTACACGGTTTCCAATAGTAGTATCAGAGCCACTTACAAAGACTCAAATCAATTTGTGGTTGAAAGCATGTTATTTGCTTAAATCGGTTTATGTGAAATTGATTGATATAATCTGAACTGAAATTAGACATATATGATATGTTTAGTTTTGTTAAATCAATTCGGGGTATGCTTTAATAGTTATTGCAAGATTAAAAAATTACCTAGATATATATATATATATATATATATATATATATATATATATATATGTATTGAGAAAAGGCGGTCTCGAGTATTATAGTTTGATGCTGGTTTCGGGTTTTTATGTTGTGGCCAAAAGATATATATGATATATCATATTGAGGCTGAAAGATATATATGATATATCATTCTCAATTTTCTCATGGTTAAGGGATGGTAAATTCTGTATTCCTCTTGAGGGTGTTGTCCCCTAGACCCCCGCTTGCTAACTGGCCAGCGAGACCGCTGTTGGGAGCTCTACCCCGGAACCCTACTCCTTCCATACGTAAGGTATTATTCAAAACCCTAATATATAATTTAATAATAATTTTCACAAATTAATTGGATTAATAAATTTAAGTGTCAAGTGGGATATGAATGACAATTATATGTGACATGCACATTACTTGTGATGTTTGAGTATGATGCATAGTTATAGCCATTAACCCAATATGATAAGATGTATTTTTCTATTGGTTAAAACTTAAATATGACCTATGAGTCATGCCTTTCCCTATTTTCTGATTGTACATTCTTTTCTTATTTAACTCTCCTCAAATGTAACTCGAGGTTTCTCTAAACATATAATTGTTCGATGTGAAATATGACTAGACTAGGAATTATGGAGGCAAGGAGTTCATGACCATACAAGAATGACCAAGGAGGCCCTTGGAGAAGATACTATTACCCTTAGGTTGACCTTACGGCTCTCTCATTGGCTTTAGAAAACCAATGTAGTTTGGGCTATAACTATGTGACATTTAATTTTCTTATTGATGTATGGGATGCATGTTATGTATGGTTATTGGTTAATCACATGATTAGATCATGAAGGTATTAATTAGTTAATAAATCACATGATTAAATGAACTAATAATTACTATAACCAATGCAAATAAAATGGTGAGATTGTATCAAATCCCTCAAATACAATATTAAATCTAAGATGCCTTCCAATGCATAGCACTCGTCAAGGCCGCGATTGATCGTGTGTAGGTTTGCCAAAGTAAAGTGCCATGATCCCTCTTGGTAAGATGTAACAAGATAATAGTAATATCCAACTGCTAATCATTCGGTTTGATTTAACTAGGTAAACTCAATAGGATTGGGACTTAAAGGCATAGAATTGGGACTTGATAACCCTCAGTATTAATGGCAGAAGGAACCACTGTTAGTGCTCATGTGCTGAAAATGATTGGGCACATTGAAAATCTTGATAGATTGGGATTCCCATTGGGCCGAGAATTGGCCACAAATGTTATCTTGCAATCGTTGCCTGATAGTTATGGTCAATTTATTCTTAATTACAATATAAATAAAATTGATAAAACTCTACCTTAGTTGTTAGGCATGTTAAGAATTGCTGAAACAAACATAAAGAAGTCTAAGCCCAATAATGTCCTAATGATTAAAAAGGGCAATAAGAAGGGTAAGGCTAAAGCAAAGGGCAAGGGCAGGAAAGGCAATAATAAGTCTAAACCCTCTACAACTGCATTGAAACCTAAAGAAGGGTAACTAAGGAATCGAATTGTTTCCATTGCGATGAGACCGGACATTGGAAGAGGAATTGTAAGATTTACTTGGAAGATCTAAAGAAGAAGAAGAAGGAAAATGAAACTTCCACTTCAGGTATGCATGTTATAGAAGTTAATTTATTTACTTCTTTATCATGGGTATTAGATACTGGATGTCGTTCTCACATTTGTGTTAATGTGCGTGCAAGAACTGAAAAGAAGTAGGACTTTAACTAAAGGCGAAGTCAACCTACAAGTAGGAAATTGAGCAAGGGTTGTTGCATTAGCTGTAGGAACTTATGTTTTGACTTTGCCCATAGGGCTTGTTTTAGAACTAAGTAATTTCTATTTTGTGCCTTCCATTACTAAGAATATTATTTTGATTTCTTGCTTAGATAAGATTGGATATTCATTTATAATAAAGGACAACTGTTGCTCCATTTATTTGAATAAACTCTTTTATGGTAGTGCACAACTAGTTGGTGGCCTTTATATTCTAAATCTTGAAATGCCAATCTACAACGTAAATATCAAAAAGATTAAATTAGATAACTTTAATCTGACTTATCTCTGGCATTGTCATCTCGGCCACATAAACGAGAAACATATTTCCCAACTCCATAAAGATGAACTCTTGGACTCATTCTATTTTGAATCATATGAGACATGTGAATCATGCTTATTGGGAAAGATGACAAAAGCCCTTTTCACATGATATAATGAAAGGGCAAGTGATTTACTGGAACTGATACATAGTGATGTATGTGGACCATTAAATATACAAGCTAGAGGTGGTTTTCAATATTTCATCACATTTACTGATGACCACAGTAGATACGGCTATGTGTATCTTATAAGACATAAGTTTGAATCATTTGAAAAGTTCAAAGAGTTCAAGAGTAAAGTACAAAACCAACTTGGTAAAAGTATCAAGACACTTTGATCTGACAGAGGAGGTGAATACTTAAGCCAAGAGTTCCATGATTATGTAAAGGAGTGTGAGATAGTCTCACTACTCACTCCTCCTGGTACACCACAATAGAATGGTGTATTTGAGAGGCGAAATCGAATTTTGTTAAACATGGTTCGGTCCATGATGAGTCGTGCAGATCTTCCAAATTTCTTCTGGGGACATGCTCTACTGAAAGCTACTTTTACACTAAACCGTGTTCCATCTAAATCAGTTTAAAAGACACCGTATGAGATAGGGACTGGGAAACGTCCTATTTTTTTTTTATGAAGATAAGGGGATGTGAGATTCACGTTAAACGTCAAGTCTTTGACAAATTTGGAACCAATTCTGATAAGAGCATTTTTGTGGGGTATCCTGAAGAAATAAAAGGATACTACTTCTACAATCCCAATGAGAACAAAATTATTGTTGCTCGAACAGGTGTCTAAAAAAATAATTCATTTCTACAAAATTCAATAGGAGACAAATAAAACTTGAAGAAGTTCTAGAACCACAAAGTAGCGATGAACTTGTTGAGATGGAATCTGAGCAGACACCACAAATAGTTGTGGATCAAGTACTTGCTCAAGAGACACAAGCCCCAAGTAGGTCTACTAGGATTCATTATGAACCGTAGAGATATGAATTTCTGATGACTCAAAATGGTGACATCTTGCTCATGGATCAAGATAAGCCTACGATCTATCGAGAAGTAATATTGGGGCCAGACTATAAGAAATATCTTGAGACCATGAGATCTGAGATGAAATCTATGTATGCAAATCAAGTATGAACTCTGGTTAGCCCACCTAAAATGGTAAGACCCATAGGGTGTAAATAGGTCTACAAGAAGAAGACCAACATGGATGGTAAAGTACATACCTTTAAGGGACGATTGGTTGCTAAAGGTTTAAAACAAGTTCATGATATAGACTATGATGAAATCTTTTCACCAGTTGCTATGCCTAAATCCATCAGGATCTTGTTTGCGATAGCTACATTCCATGGTTATGAAATCTGGCAAATGGATACCAAAACTACTTTCCTTAATGGAAATCTTCTTAAGGATGTGTACATGACACAACGTGAGAGTTTTGTTGATCCAGAAAATGCTAGAAAGGTTTGTAAACTATAACGATCCATTTATGGATTGAAGCAAGCTTCTCGAAGCTAAAATCTACGATTTGATGATGCAATCAAAAAATTTGGTTTCATCAAGAATGAAGATGAACTTTGTGTCTACAAGAAGGTTAGTGGGAGCAATGTTGTCTTCTTGTTATTGTATGTAAATAACATACTACTTATTGGGAATGACATCCCTTCTTTACAATCTGTAAATACCTGGTTAGTAGGTTGCTTATCCATGAAAAACTAGTTAAAGCTACCTATATATTAGGTGTCAATATCTATAGAGATAGATCGAAGAAATTGATTGGCCTAAGTCAAAGTACATACATAAATAAAATGCTAAAACGGTTTAGCATGCAAGAATTTAAGAAAGATTGTCCTTTGACACAAGAATGAAGATGCCTATGGGACATGGAGTTAGTCTTTCAAAAGAACATTGTCCTTTGACACAAGAAGAGAGACAATGCATGAATAAGTTTCCATATACATCAGCTATTGGATCTATCATGTATGCCATGTTATGTACTCGTCCTGATGTCTTGTACGCTTTAAGCATGATGAGTAGATATCAAGTTGATCCCAATGAACATCACTGGATCGCTATCAAGAATATCCTTCAGTACTTGAGAAGGACTAAGGATACATTGTTGATATATGGAGATGAGGAAGAACTCAATGTAACTGGTTACACTGATGCAATCTTCCAAACTGACAAGGATGACTATCGATCGCAGTCTGGTTATGTGCTTTGCCTAAAATGGGGTGTTGTGTGCTGGAAAAGTTCAAAGCATGCAATAGTAGTTGATTCTATGAGAAAGGCTGAATATATCGCTACCTCCGATATAGCATAAGAGGCCGTTTGGATCAAAAAGTTCATCACCGAACTTAGGGTTGTACTAGTATTGCCGATCCAATTGAGCTCTATTGTGACAACAATGGAGCCATTGCACAAGCTAGGGAACAAACCCAGATCTCACCAACGACCCAAACATATACTTTGGTGCTTCCATCTCATCCGAGAGATCATTGAGAGAGGGGATGTGAAGATATGCAAAATACCAATTGATGATAATATCGCCGATCCACCGATAAAGCCTCGATGAAGCAAAGACATGATCGTCACACTACATCATTAGGCATTAGATATATGACTAATTGGTCTTGCTGCAAGTGGGAAATTGTTGGATTATGCCCTGAAGACCAATCATTTCATGATTTTTTGGGCATACATTGTATAAGAACGCTTATTGTTTATGGCATTTTCATTATTATTATGTTCAATTATACATCTGTGTAACATGAATGAATATAATAATGTCCCTAGAATTTGATAGTTCTAAAACTATCCCTAGTCAAGTATTATCATCAAATGGGACAATGATAATGCATTAAGACTAGTATATGTAATGATTGATGACATGTGTCATGATATGAGATATCAAGTCAACACATGGGTATATGTTAGAGAGCAATGTACTAGATCAACCCACCATGAGAAGTGCTACATGGATTGTTGTATAATTGTTATAAACATTTTTTATAATGATGATGATGTAGATGATCCTTAGACTTCAGATAATTAGAGACTCCAATATGAGGAGTTGTATGTTTTGATGCTGCCAAATGTTACCCATAACAGGATGAACTATAAAAAAAAAAGTAATTGGATATGCAATGAATCATGCAGTAGGATGTTGAGTAATCAATATACGATTTGCCCCTCTCATATAATGGGAGTGATATCTTTGGCCGTGCTCAAATGAGTTGATATGTGATATCGGGCTTATTTGCTTAGATGAGTCTACTTGGGAATCAAGAAATGCATAGATTGAATTATGTGAGTATGACGCATTCCATGGCTCGTGTTCAATCAAGGTATCTAGGGCAAAATGATTGAATTACATGGTAACGTCTATCACAGGATAAGGTTATGTTGAGTTATTGATATTCTCATAACTTGGGTAGTTTTGATGTGTTGTTAGACACCACTCATTTCTTATGGCATGAAATAGATTTTATGTCATGGCCAATGTTATGAGGACTTATTGAGTCGCACACTTAGATTGAATCCAAAAAGAGTATAAAATTCATATGATGAATTTTGAGTAATCTCAAGAATCCTAATGTGACTAGGACTCTTTAGGGTTTTTTGGTTTAAGATGGTATTCGAATTTAAGACTAAAAAGGTTTGGGTTTTAGTGCTAATAAATCCAAAATAGTTTTGAACTTAGCAATGAAAGATCCAAAGCTTTAAAGTCCAAGTCCAAATAGGATAGAACTCTTGTACTTGGCAACTAGTAGATTCATTGAATCTAGAAATCCCAAACAGAATAGGGTTTGGTAGTCTAAGTAAAATACTTTAGAAGAGTTTTACCTTAGAACTACAACCAAGGTCTATAAATAGAAGGATTTTTGGTAGCCATAAAACATATATAAGAGAAACCCTTTGGCCATTTTTGAAAAAAAAAAAACAGCCGCTGTTCTTGAAAGCAAAAACCAAGAAAAAAAACCGAAAACTTTGAGAGTAAAAATCTAAGAAACACGAACGCAATTTTCGAAGCTAGCACTTTGATTTTTGAGTGCTCATGTTCTAGTTGATTGTGTGACAGTAACTAGAAGTTTGGACCAGTCATGTGGATACCATAGAGGTGAAGCCGAATTAGTTTTGCTAATGATTCGACATACAATGCTCTTCGCAAGTCGACTCATCCAAAAACTACCAAGGTACAAATTCTAAACCCCGATTTGACCTCACTTCGTATGGATCTTAGGGGAAACCGATTTTAAAACTTTGCTACTTGATGTACACGTTTTCCAACAATGAGGCACAATCTTTTTATATAATTACAAACCCTATTGCAAATTAACTAGGAAAGGCAAAATAACTACATAAAATAAATTAATCTAAGAGAATGACACAAACTTAAACCCTATAAATTTAGTAGCCCAAGCCCAAGGCTATACCATGACATGCCTAATAAGGTGCAATCATACCTTCTAGAAAAGCCCAAAAGTCTAGAACATAAATGATTCAAATAATGACAAAATAAGCTAGTGTGTTGGACTAAATTACAAATAGCCCAAATTACAACTTGAAATAAACATAAATATATTTAGGACTAATTAAATTAAGTTTGCCCTATTAAGTCAACTTGAGACTTGAATTAGATTCACTTGATCCATCCATCAATAAAAAGTGATAGAACTTGTGCCAACTTTGGATCTCATCAAATTAGAATGAATGAAAGAGATGAACAGAAAACCGCTTTTGAAATTAAATTTGGTGTGTATGACCAGTTAGTGATACCTTTTGGTTTAACTAATCTTCTAGTACATTTATGTGGCTAATGAATTATTTGGCAATTGTGATGGAACAGGTATGATTGGGTTTGCAGAGGTGGGACATGGATTGGAAGCAAATATTGACTTTCCTATAAAGTCATAAGAGGAAGGGGGTAGTACAAAGTGTCAAGTGGCAGTTTCCTACATATTTAAAGTCGAACACAAAGGGAGTGTTATTGGGAATACTAGATTGGGTGCTTTTGGGGGAGTTACGACGGACATGGTGGGAAGATCTATTTTTGCATTCCATGCCCCTTTAGGGACAGTTATGAGTTTTCAGGTAGAAATTAGGGCTATTTTGATTGGTTTATCTTTATGCTCTAAATTTGGTATATGAATTTATGCCGTGGAATGTCATTTGAAGGTGACCATGGATGTGCTAAATGGAAAGGTTCAAATGCCATGGAACATTTTATTATGGTGTAAAAAGATATGTAGGTATAAGGAAGGGGTTGTGTCTTTTGATCATTCTGATTGAGAGGCAAATATGGTTGCGAATTGCTCGACACAAGCAGTAGAATAAGGAGTTCCGTTTCTTGTCATCTCTAACAAATCTACCAAAGGAAGTTTGAGGGCTAATAAGAGTTAATCAAAGCAAAATCTACAATTTTCGGTTACAGTACTTGACTTGATGATCTACTTATGTATTTTACCTTGTAATTTTTTCTTGTACTTTATTAGGTAATGCATGTCATCAATTATAGAAAGAAAGTGGCAAGGTTCATGCCATTCACTTTATCAAAATTTTTGTAAGAGGTAAGGTCTATGTTTCCCCTCTTCTATGTACTATTTTTTATGAATTAATAAAAGAGTAGCCAAGCCCATCAGAAGCACAATGGCTATTTTTTAAAATCTAGTAGTATATTTTGATGATATCCTGATTTGTAACAAAGATTTAAATGAGTATATTGGACATTGTAGCCAAGTTTTTAATACTTTGCAAGGTGAAAAACTTTTTGCTAACATAAAGAAATGCAGTTTTTGTGTTTTCGAAATTATTTTCCTTGGTTTTGTTGTGAGTACACAAGGTACTAAGTTTGACCAAGCAAAAGTTCAAGCCATCAATAATTGGCCAACCCTTTCAAACATTTTTGAGGTAAGTATTTTCATGGTTTAGCAAGTTTATTACATTATATTTATTAAAGATTTTCTACTAAAACTACTCCACTAACTGAGATTGTCAGGAAATATGTAGGTTTTTGTTAGAGAGCTAAGCAAGAGAATGCATTTAACCAATTTAAACGTGATCCCACTTTTGCATATTTATTTTCATTGCCTAACTTTGATAAAAATTTTGAATTGGAATGTGATACATCAAGTATAGGTATTGGACTTGTTTTGATGCGAGTGGGCTATCCAATCGCATACTTTAGTGAAAAGTTCAATGGTACTACATTGAATTACCTACTTATGACAAAGAACTTTATGCTAGCATGCATTGAAGATTTTGCAACACTACCTTTTGCCAAAATAGTTAGTCATTCACACGAATCATGAATCCTTCAAGCACTTGAAAGGGCAAAGTAAGTTGAACAAAAGGCACAATGAGTGGATGAATTTCATCAAGACTTTTCCTTATGTTATCTAAGCATAAGCAAGGTAAGGAAAATATAGTAGCTGATGCTCTATCTCAAAGGTACACACTAAATTGTTAGGGTTTAAATACATTAAAGATTTATACCCTTCTAATCCTGACTTTCCTTATGTTTACGTAGCTTCTAAATAATCTATGATCCATAAGTTCTATAGGCGTGAAGTTTACTTATTTCTGAGCACGAATTATGTATACTTTCTTGTTCTTTGCATGACCTTTTAATTTGTGAGGCACTAAGTTGAGGTTTCATCAGACATTTTGGACTTTTAAAAACTTTGGATGTCTTAACTAAACATTTCTTTTGGCTCAATATGTAAAAGGATATAACATGAAATTGTAAAAGATGTATAACTTGTAAACAAGTGAAATCTACATGCCAACCTCATGGATTGTATACACCATTACCTATAACTAGTTCACCTTGGGTCAACATTTCTGTGGATTTCGTTCTTGCATACAAGTTCATACGCAATTTAATTAAACGAGCATGCTTTCATATAAAACCAATTTGAGCCTTCGTAAGTGACTCTAATACCACTGTAGAAAACCAAATGCAATACGCGGCAGAAATTTAAAATTTTGATTTTCTCCAAGGATCCATACGAAGTGAAATCAAACCGGTTGAAAAGAGATTTACCTTATCGGTAGATATAGAACCTTCTTGTGAAGATCTTTTCTTGTTGAATTACCAACAAAAACCAGCAGATCTTTGCCTCTATGGTATCCACACTCCCATCATATAGGAGGGGAAAATCCTATCATGATCACTCAACATCCCATTACATGATTCATTGCATATCCAATTACTACTTTTATAGTTTACCCTATTACGGGTAACGTTTGGTAGTATCAAAACATGCAACTTTTCATGTTGGGATCTCTGATGGCCTTAAGGCTAAGGATCACATACATCATTATCACTATGAGATATGCTTATGACACTTCATATAATAATCCATGTAGCATTTCTTATGGCGGGTCGATCTAGTACATAGTTCTCTAACATGTACCTATGTATTGACTTGATATCTCATATCATTAACCATTTCATCAGTCACTACACATAGTAGTTTTAATGCATTATCATTGTCCAATTTACTGATAATACTCGACTGGGGATAATTTTAGAATAATTAAATTCTTGGAACATCATTATATTTATTTCATAAAACTCAGATATACAAATAAACATAATAATCATTGCCATTAATTATAAACATTATGATACAATATATGCCTAAACCATCATCATATGATTGGTCCTTAGGGCATAATCCAACATTTATCACTATTGGGAATATCTATCTTTAAATCATATTTATCATTGATCTATATCAAATGATAGTACCTTATACATTATAGATCACTAATGAGGTTCTTTTTCCATTATTATCAGAATACAAAAGTATTATAAATAACAAAACCAACCACATAGATTTCAATGAAGAACCTTTTGATCCAAAATTTCATAAACACTTTACAAAGTCTAATGTATTTGGCATAATTTATAGAATGTTTATCACATTCTAATTGGCACTTCCAATACCTAGTAGTATTAGTATAAGTAAATTATACAAATATATTTTAACTTAAAATTGAAAATTTTGCATCTATACATCTACAAATACTTGATTGGCCCATTAAAATCAAGAATATTTCTCCTAGTACATACCATAGCATACAAGTGAAATCCAATAGTCATAACATGTGGAATTAACTGTACACTATCTAACTTTATACTAAACAACTTTAGCATCATGTTTATGTACATGAAGTAATATTCACGATCTATCTCTATAAATATGTTCTAATATTTATATTACATTTTCTAACTCATAGAAAAATATATTTAAATTATTATATTTTTACATCTAACTTAAGGTACTCATTTTCTATATAAAATGTGTTATACATAAAGTAATAAGAAAATGCTTTTGCTTCCACTTACTAATTTGAATACACAAGTTTTCAAAATTTTGACAAAAACAAACACTTTAATTTTCTAATCAAAATATTAGAATCCAACTGGATTGGCCCATTAAAATCAAGAATATTTCTCCAAGTACATACCATAGCATACAAGTGCAATCCAATAGTCATAACATGTGGAATTAACTGTACACTATCTAACTTTATGCTAAACAACTTTAACATTATGTTTATGTACATGAAGTAATATTCACCATCTATCTCTATAAATCGTGTTCTAATATATATATTACATTTTCTAACTCTTAGAAAAATATATTTAAATTAATATACTTTTACATCTAACTTAAGGTGCTCATTTTCTATATACAATATGTCATACATAAAGTAATAAGAAAATGCTTGTGCTTCCACTTACTAATTTGAATACACAAGTTTTCAAAATTTTGACAAAAACAAACACTTTAATTTTTCTAATCAAAATATTAGAATCCAATTGGATCTTTTGACTTGCATATTCTATTATGATCAAAAGATATAAAATTTTCAATCGTATCACATACAATGCAATTCCATATCCCTTGATCATCATATGCAGCTATTGCAAACTCACATCATCCTGTGATAATAATGTCTAAATCCATTACATCAACATACAATTATAACTTTTAGATCTATCAAATCATCCTGTGATTAGATTGTTTACTTCAATAGTTGATTTTACTATTTTGTGGTTTTGAACTTTTCAATATTATTATTCCTCCCACTAGCCTTTCTAGAATAAATATTTTATATTAGAAAGATAGTAAGTTATTTGCTCAATAGAATAATAAAATTAGTAACCAAAATTTCTTTTGGATACTCCACGAATAAATGTCTTGTTGGATTTAGTTCTAAACTAATTTAATCTCATCCTCTTCACATAAGCAAGACAATGCTAAATTTTTCATAAAATTTTGGTTTATTTCTATCCATATCTCATATAGAATAAAAATCAACTATTTCAAACAAAATACGATTAGTAAGTAAGAGATAACATTAATGGCATAACTCCAAAGTTATTTTGAAAAGACTGTATAACTAATCATAAATCAAAATATATCTAATATATTTGATCTTTCTTTTATATAGTGCGTAGAAATGACCAATAAGAATCACATTCTTTGTTACATAATTTAGAATTTCGATTAAGGTATTTACTTTGACGCTCTAATCGAAACATTAAATACCTTTACAAAATTTTAAACTTCATTTTATATGAATTATTCAAATATCTCAAATCTATACCTACAATAAGTATATTTACTCATTTCAAATGATTAAATTTAAGAATAATGAAGTAAGAAAAATATCTTTAGTGAAATTATCATGATACTCTATACATGAAATGCATTAATCAAGACTATTTATCAAATTTCTCACGTTTTACTATAAAGGGTGATTTGGTCATTTACGTGGTAAATAGTATTCACATATCTCATTTGACTTAAGGTCGAAAGATCCAAATTATCATCATAATGTACTTTGGATATGTAAATATTATTTACATGACCAAATTATAATACTAAAGATGTATTTTCTAACTTTAATTGCTTTTGGACTAATATAAGATCATTGAATTAAGAAATTAGTTCAAAACTAACTATGTCATTATAAAATTATCCCTACATGTCAAACATGAAATAGGATTATTTTAGTAAATCAAAATATACAATGATCATTAATATGGGTCCAACCACACAAAGGAAATTACTCCTATGATTACTGTCACAAACTTGTTTCATTTACCAAGCATAGGATCATTTTTTTTTTCTGATTATCAATATATTTACATTTAGATTTCATATATATATTTCATAAATATATATACATGATATCAAATATCAAAATCTAATTTTGAAATAGAAAGATAATTATTGATTTTTCAAGATACTTGAAGAAAAACTTTATAAGTTTCTTCTATTTTAAAGTATCAAGATAGTTTAGCAGTCTAATTTCGAAATCTTTAGCTTATTTAGATAAATGTTTATGCAATCAACTTATTCTCTGAATTGACTTTTTCAAAATCAATTTTGAATCATATTCCCTTTAAAGAATAAATACTACATCTTCTCCCTTATTTTCAAAAAAAAGGAAGAATCAGTATATAACTCATTCAAAATAAATTTTGAATAGTTATCCAACTAAAATAATATAATAAAATTTACATTTGATTTTGCATCAATCAACACTTGATATGTGTTATCAAAACGTAAACCTTTTCTTTTACACCCCTCAATAATTTAAGATTAGAAGTTAATATGATATAACTATTATATCATTGCTTACTTCGTGCTTACAATAAGCATCTTTAATTCTTTGGAGATTATCTTAGTTAGTATTGAGACATATAATCAAATAGCCAACTTACTTTAGTTAAAAACCATTCTTAAAATTCATGCCATATAATGCATTCAAATAGTAAGGCCATCAACTCATATATCAAATATAATGAAATGTAGATATATATTTATTTACTCATACAATATAACAAAGAAAAATACGTATTTATGTAATAAACAAAACCAAAATATAAATGATATGGATGGTAAATTTTGGTTTTGCTCCCATTATTTTATCCAAATCAATAACCCTTAAATATTGATTTAGAAATTATCTCATAATTCCTAATGAGCTAGGATCCCATTTTAATTATTTTAATCTTGAGTTAGCTCAACAAATCAAAATAGTTTCAACAGGTAGGCATCAATTACCAATTACAACTTTATTTTGTAATTCTTAGATAGTAAGGTTATCAACTCTTGATAAACACATCATATGTGTTACCTAACTCTTGCCTAAAAAACGCATGACCTTGAGTTACCTGAACAAATCATGGTTTTTGTTAACTCCAACCCATTATTCCAAGATCACATCTCATATTTAAAATGCATTTTAAGTAGAATGACCTTGAATTAGCTCAACAAGTCATACTAATAAGAATGATTTTTTAAATATAATAATAGAAGGCAACTAAAGCTAACTTAATATCTTATCAACAAATCAAAATAATTGCTACAAGTAGGTAACAGTTATCATTTAGAGATCTTATCTCATATTTAAAATACCTTCTAGTTAAGATGACCTTAAGTTAGCTCAACAAGTCATTCTAATAGAATTGTTTTAAATGCAATACTAGGCAATTAAAATGATTTGATATTTTATCAAGGGCTTTTATCAAAAATATTATCGTCTCATCAATTATATGCAACACACAAACTATTAAATATTTGACCAAATGTGGTATACTATATGGAAACAAATAATCGTATTAAATGAAAATATTATGCCATCAAATATTTAATCAAAGGTTGCATATAATATGTAATTAATCAATCCAATTAAATAATCAAGTAAATATATTTAATTTATAGTCAAGGATCAATAGGTATTGCGATTTCTAATCAAATTAAAAATAATATTCTTGACTTATTTTGAAAAACATTAGGGTTTTCAAAAAATCAAATAAATCAAAATAAATTAAATAATTTAATTGTTAAGGTTTAAGGTTTCTAAAAAAAAAACCCCAAAAAACAATAAATTTAGACTATAAGAGTTTGGGAACCTTTCGCCTTCATTTTTTATCTAATTGATAAATATTATTTTGAAATTCAATTTAGATCCCCATCCACAATTTTAATCAAATTAAATTATGAAACACATCTAAATATGAACATCTTTAAATTTTAAATCAAATTTCAAATTTAAGAGTCTCAAAATAATAATTTTCAAATTCCAAGCTAATTGAAATCAAAACCAATTTTGGAAATTCAATTTAAAATATAATTTCCAAAATTTAATCATATTAAATATGCAATATAATTTTAAATTGAATTTATTACTAAATATTGAATCACATTTAGAATTTAGTAAAACTCCAAGATTAGTAAAATACTAAATTCCAATCAAATTGAAATTTATTAATTTCCTTCAAATTTATAAAATTCAAATTATATTCAAATTATAATCAAATTATAATTTGATCATCTAAAACAAATCCAATTAAATTTTATAGTTGATTTAGAAAAGAAAAGGATTCAACTATTTATTTTGAAACATTTCCAAGTAAAGAAAATTCAAATATTTATTTTGAAATTTCTTTTAAATTTAAATCACACTTAAATTTAAACAAAATAAATAATCTAATTGGATTCGATGCTAATTTATATTTTAATCTAATGAAAATATAAAAGTTGGCCCAAAATTTGTTTTACATTTATAAATTATTAAGGATTAAAATCTTTTATAAATCAAATTTACAAAATAAAGGAAGCAAACAAAATAATAAGTCTATAGCTAAAACCGTGTAATCATATTACTACACTTTCAGCTGCATTTTTATTACTGTCACTAAAATAAGAAAAATAAAATAAAATATATGTTGTCGCTACCCCTAGTGATGACATCATCATTGTGTTGCCCTAATGATGATGTCAGCATCTCTTTCGGTTTCCATTTTTGGCGCAATCACCGCTGCTTCAAAATCTTTTTTTTTTTTAATTTTCTAGCCATTGGCCAATTGTTTCAATCCAAAGAAGGGTCGAAGCCACCCTAGCTGTGGCCTTAGAGCTCCAACTTTGTGATCAAAACAGTTCTAGCCGCGCGACTAGAACTGTACTGAAAGCATCGAATTTTCGAGCCCCACTGGTCTGGTTATCGCAGTCAGAAGGCAATTGGCCTTATTGCTGATAAGTTTGTCTTTGTTTTTTTTTTTTTTTTGAATTTTCAACGAGTTGACTGGCCAGTCAACCTAATCCAATTGAGTCGAACCTGACTGATCAGGGTAGAATTTAAAAAAAAAAATTAGAAATTTTTTATTTGAACTCTTCAGATCTAAAATCCTTAATTTTGAATCCTTTCAAATTTTGAATTTTTCAAAATAAATTAATCAAGAATAATACATACATGAAAAATTCATTATCCATGACAGTTAAACGTATAAAAATATGCTAGAATAGGGATAAACAAAGACAGCTTTGATGCTACTATTAATGAATCAACCCATACATGCATCGGAATAGTAAAAGGATTGATAACATACTAGAATCTCTTTGTAATTCATGTATAGTATCAAGACATCACGTCAACAACAGATCCATCAATAATAGGCGAGATTGACCACAAACCGCACAATTGTCTAGCCTCTAACGGTATTCACACAGACAATTTTTAAGAATCCTCAAAGAATATATCAACCATGAGTTGCTGATAGTTAGATCCCTTAGGTATATGAAGAACTAGGGTTTTTGAAAATTCTAAGTGTCTAATACGTATAATACGTAACAAAACTTAAAAACCCTACTCAAGACCCATGGTTGGAACTTATTTATAAACCAGATGGATTTAGACTAATTACCAAATAACCCAATAGCCTATTTATTAATAAGTCCTAAGATTAATTTATCTCATAAATTAATCCCATAATTATCTTATAATTATAATATCATTTTAACCCAAAAAAATTATCTTTATTTGTGTGTGACCCATTAGGTTCTTAATCATGTTGGTAATAACCCATAATTATTTTATAATTATAATATTATTTTAATACAAAAAAATTATCTTTATTTGTGTGTGACCTATTAGATTCTTAATTACATTGGTAATAAATATAAATTATAATATCAAATTTAATTGGCTTTAGGACATAAAGCCAACATGAATAACTTTTAAAACTCCCTCCATCCCAAAAAAAAAAGCGTCTAATTTTAAGAATTTTGTTTATCCCAAAAAAAGAGTTACTTTTGGTGTGAAATTCTTATATGAATTTTACTAATAATTAATGGACAACTTAAATTAGAAAGTAAAGATAAAAATATAAAATCATATATTTAAATGGTACATTAAATGTATTGTATCTTGTAATTTAAAAAATGTTGTAACAAATTAAGAGTGGACTCTTTTTTGGGAACTAGGGAGTATTTTTGTTGATGATTAAAATGTTTCTTAACTTATTAATTTTTACTATATCCATGTTCAAATTGAATTTTATATTTTAATTAATGTATAAGATTTTATTTTTCCCCACCCTATACCAAAAAGCTAGCTCTGCCTTTACTAAAGAAGCCAATTATCACAATATTTTCATTGTTTAATTAGTAAGCAACGAAAAGAGAGAGACAGCTTTATTGTTGTCCTCTTTTACATTATTTTAAAATTTGATTCCAACGCAATAGTGCTCCAATTTCTTCCCCTCTCACTCACCGTCTACTAAACAAAGAATGTCATAGTTAAAATATGTTAATTTGCTATTATATGTTAGTAAAATTTGAATGCTTGCGATTAATTAATTCTGATTATGAATTTCTTTTCTTTCACGCAATTCTGATCATGAATCCAATTCCCCATCTTTATAAGAAATCAATAACTTCTCACTAGTTTTGACATTTTTGTTCATATAAGTAATATTTTGATATTACTATCTCAGCAACCTAAAATAAAGAAAATAGATTTACAATAATAATTATAAAAAAGGTGTCTCATTTTCTTTAAATATATTTATATTAATTTTTTAAGATCATGAGACCATAATAAGATAATATAAAAAGTACAAATTATCATTTCATTACATATATAGAAGTATTATAAAATATTATCACATTTTAGGATTACTGAGAGAAGTGCTAAAATTGGAGCACTCTAGTGATTCGGAATGAATGGAGGCTACAATTTTTTACCAAGAAAGGATGGGAAATGCAGTGGGTTGCTTTATCCATTGAGGGAAATTGTCTCCAATTCCCATTATTATCAGCTGCTTGAGAAATTTCTCTTCCCCTCCACCGGAAAAAAAAAAAAAGAGAAGAAATTAAAAAAGTCAACACAAATATAACCTCTTTCTCCTTTGCTGTCCATTTTAACCGCCAAAAGGTGTTTTACCGAAAATTTGATATCAATGTCATTGTCAATGAAAACTATGCCGAGTCATTAAAAAAACTAATAAATCTTATAATTTTTTTTTCCCCAAAAGATAGTATTTATATTAATCTTGCATTACAACATTTATCTAAATTTGAACCCTCCTTAACTTTATATGTCGGTTAAAGCAACAACAGAAACAAAAAAATAACAAAAACAACAAAAACTAGAAGCTCCCCTTATCACGCCTTGAAATTGCAAACTACCATGAAAACCACCGAATCAATGCCTGTAGCTCCACCTGTGCATTCTTTGATGATGTCCGGTTCCACCACTCAAACTAGGACCAAGCACCCCACAAGGAGGACATAACCCCTATTAAATAGAGATCCTAGTTGGCTATCAAACTATTACTGCATACGTTGAATAGCCCTGCAACTAAATTAGGAGGGAAAAATATATAAAAAAAAAATCTAATGTTAACAGGGATCAATCTCACAAGAAATCTAATGTTAGAAGATAATGACCATAGAAGATTTTCATGGACCTGCAGTGATTTCAAACCACTTTATGATATTTGAACTTTAAAAAACTAACTAAACATCAAGCACACTTTATCTTTAAACAAATGGTTGATGAAAAATCAATTAGAAAAGTTGAACCATGCCCTCAGTTCATCTGAGAATTTAGAGGGGATCTCTAACTCTAAGTATTGAGGATTCTCAATAAAGAACCACGCAATAAGTTTGATTATAAACTGCAAACTTAACCGTGTTCGTAAAACATCAAAATAGGCATAGAATTTAACATGTCTAGGCTTCAACATCTATAGATTTCAGTTCAAAGACATACTATCATTTTCATGCAAGATCACATGGGTCTATATGCTGTTCAATAGAATTAAATTTTGGCATTGGTTATGTTTCTCTTACAAATACAATTAAGGAGTTATTAACATAAGTAGACAAAATTTTAACATAAATTACGTCAAGATGTACTTAAAACTAGTAGTGGCTGAAAGTTCGCTGAAAGCTACTAATGAGAGTCTAACTTAAATTTTTATTTCTTCAAATTTAATTTTTTTATGGTGTTTTTATGCATTTTAGTAGCTTAAATTTGTATTCTTATATTTCTTATATTTTTGTGTGAGTTTATGTATAAGGAAGTTAAAAATGATTTGGAAACCCTCTTAGAGTGCATAAATCAAACTTGAGGGAAACCGTCAGTCAAATAGTTTGATTTATGAAAGCAATATCTCTTTTTTTTTTTTCCCGAAACAATCGATATGATATAGATACACAATCAAAATTGTTACATTTACAACATCGCCCAGTAGCAATAAAAACCTTAGATCTCGCATTGAGATTAAGTATAACAGCTTGGGTTGTCCCAACATACGACAGAACTCTGCTACTACCAACAAAAATAGCTAAAATCTATACCTAAGAGGCATAATAATATCTATCAAGGAAGAACAAAAATAATTTCTTCACCTGATCCAATAACAATATATAATACTATAATGGCCAAATATCCAACAACCATTCTGGATAAATATTATTACCATTATAGATATTCTCTATAAAAAACCGTACCATCTAACAAAAAGGTACCACTAAAATCTATTCCTAAATGCTAGACTTAAGCTTCAAACTGACCCCCATATTGGTGATTCACTTCCATAAATTCCAATCATTCAGCCTGAGCTCGTTGACAACTTCTTTTTCTTCCATCCATTCATTTTGAAATATCCACAAATTTCTTGCCTTTCAAAGCATCCATAAAATATAAATTGATAATTCTACCCTATCTTTCCACAAAGTATCCTTTTTTCAATTGCAAATGTGAAGCCACCATTGCTTAAAGCTTAATTCATCACCTTTCAAATCAGTCCATTTGATCAAGGCAATTTTCCACACCGCTTTTGCCCTTTGGCAGTGAAGTAAGACATGATCAAGGTTTTCTACTGAATCGCCACACAATTTGCAAATGGGATCATCATGAATACCTCTTCATAGTAATTGCTCCTTTGTAGGGAGAATACCATGCCAACAGCTCCAGATAAAGTGTTTGAGCTTCCCTTTGATACGAAGATTCCAACTGTGCTACCAAACTACTTTCAATGCTTCCCTGGATGAGCTCGACTTTGCTTTTTGAAATTTCTCCTTGTGGTTTTTGAGGGCAAATTGGTAGGCAAACTGGATCGTGAAGATGCCCTGATTTGAAATGAGCCACACAAGTTTATCTTTAGAGCCACTTAGACTAATACATGGACGAGAAATACTCACAATGGCATCAACATCTGATCAATTAAAAATTTGCCGCACAAGTTCCTCATTCCAACACCCGTTCATATCCTTTAGAAGCTCACTAACCCATGTGGGCATCTCACTCTGAATAGGAACAGTTGAAGAACGGCATAATGGTGCACCAAGAATCCAAGGGCTATCCCATATTCGGATAGATTTTCCATCTCTAACATGGAATATGGCCCCTTCCTAAAAGATATATTTTGCTCCTATCAAACACTTCCACATCCACGAAACATTTGTTTTAATTGAGGCATGCTTTAGACCACCATCAGGAAAATACTTGGCTTTAAGTACCCTACTCATAAGAAGATTTGCCTGCGTTATAAGTCTCCAAAGTTGTCTAGCAAAGAGAGCATCGTTAAACAACTGGATATTCTTGAAACCCAAACCCTTCATTTTTAGGCCATGTTAAATTTTGCCAAGCCTTCCAGTGAATCTTAGAGTTACCATTGCCTTTGTCTCCCCACCAGAAGTTAGAGGTACTCCTTATAATGTGCTGGCAGACACCTTTAGGAATTTTAAAGCATGCTATCACATAAGTAGGAAGAGCATTAAGAACGGCCTTAATCAGCACTTCTTTGCCTGCTAGGTTAAAAAACCTATTTTTCTATCCCTAAATTTGTTGCTGCACTCTTTCTCCTACAAAGTTAAATACCTCCTTTTTCGATCTACCAATAATCATGGGAAGACCAAGGTACCTAGCCTTTAGCTTCTCTTTGATTCCTCCAAACATTTGGCAAATATCTTCTTTAACCATCTTTGAGATGTTGAAGAAAATAGAAGACTTTTCCCAATTTAACATTTGACCAGAGTAGCGGCGAAAGTTGGCTAAAAGAGATTTGATTCTGAATGCTTGGTCTAGAGACTCCAGACCTTCTTCGCAAAAAAGTAAAGATTCATCCACAAACAACAAGTGAGTAGTTTGGGGACCTTTCAAGCTGGCTTGCTTAATCATATTAGAAAATGCTTCAGAAACGACTAAGAAAAAATAAGACGATAATAAATCCCCCTGTCTAATTCCTCTAGATTGTTGAATGTACTCACATTTTTCCCCATTAATGTTAACTGATAAAGTAGAAGAGCTAATCCACCTTATAAAAGTAGCATCGAACCCCATTTTACTAAGGACCTCACATAAGAATTTCCACTCAACTCTATTATAAGCTTTAGCCATATCCAGTTTAATGGCCATCTACCCCTTTTTCCCTTGTGTCTAGCGTTTAGAGTATGAATGCACTCATAAGCCATTACCACATTATCCAAAATTGAGATAATGTCCAAAATAGTCCCTCACATTTTAACGAATGAGCTTTTTCATCCCTCACTTTTAAAACGAGACAAAATAGTCCCTCACATTTTATAAATGATCCATTTTGGTCCTCCATTAATTTTTCTGTCAAATAAGGTCACGTGCGATGTACATGACTTTTTACCCATGGGCAAAAATGGAAACTAAAAAAATAACCCACCCTAAGAACCCTCAACCCGTCGTCGTTCTCCCTCTCCTGCCCCTACACCCTAAGCCTAACTTCCCCCATTCATCCCGTCGCCCCCCACTCGCCGCTGCACATTAACCTGTATCCCTGTCTATCCTCGTCGCCTCCCCACCCGCCGTACACTAACCTCTAAGCCTACAACTCACCCCCACCTCCCTCCATCCAGTCGTTCCCCGTCGCCCGTTGTGAAAGTCGAGCCCTAAACCACCGTGCATTACTTCCCTGTTGTTCCAACCCGCTAGTCGTCGCTCAGATCCATCGCCTTTGCTCGCGTGGCGTACTGCCTCAGGCGCTAAAATTGGTAGCCGTCTGCCTGTTCACTAATTGCATTTGATGGGTACAGCATCTAGGTCACAAAGCCAATCAATTGATAGGCGGGATGTTGGCAATTAATATGTTTGCACCCAAAGTTGTTAAACTCGAGTTTTTATGTAAAATCGGTAGAGGGTTCACAAAATCGGATCGTAAAATCGTAAGAGTTTACAAATTATGAAAAATAATATAATAAATATATTATATATAATATATGTTAAATTTATAAATTAAAAACCTATTCAAACTTATAAAAAATACACAAATTTCAAAAAAAAATTATCAATCACACGTAAAAATTAATAATAATCATAATTCATTAACAACCATGCATAACAAAGTATAAGTCCTTAATCATCAAAGTTTAAGCTAATGGCAATGAAGAGGATCGGTGAAAGGCGGAGTGAGAAGGAAGTTGATGATGCTTTTGGCGGGGGATGAGAACAGAAAATACCTGAAGAAAATGAGGGCAATGAAGGAAGGAAGGAAGGAAGGAAGGAAAGGGGAGGAAGGAGAATGAGAAGAGACTTCGGCCGGTCGGTGGAGTTGAGAGTTGCGGGCGGTGGGGACTGGGGAGGCACAGCTGTGGCAGAGAGAAATTGAATAAGACGGGAAAAATCCCTAAGTAAAATAGAATTCAGAAGTTTAGTCAAAACACTGTTTGTTTTGCGTTTTTGCAAAAACGGATCGCTGGCCGATTTTATGATTCTAAGTGTCAAACTCGCGAGTTTACTCGATTTTATCTATTTTAGTTTTTACCTATAAACTGAATCGGACACTTGGTTTTGGATCGTAAAATCGTAAAAACGTACTAGGAAAATCGAGAGTTTACCCGATTTTACTTATTTTAGTTTTTACCTATAAACTGAATCGGACACTTGGTTTTGGATCATAAAATCGTAAAAACGTACTAGTAAAATCGAGAGTTTAACAACATTGTTTGCACGCTTCACAATTAGTATGTTTCTTTTTAATTCCTGCATAAATTTCCAACTTAGTATGTTTGTACCCTTGACAATTAGTGGACATGGAAGTGGTTATGGAAGTATGCATAACTAGTAACCATGGTTTGGATTTTTAGAATGAATGTTAGTTTTAATGGACTGTGGGAATGTTCCTCTCTGATGTCTGAGTTTGACGCATGCATATGATAGAAAGTAGATGTTTTCGATGAAATATGTATGATATAAAGTGGATGTTTTGGATGAAGTATGTATGATTTTGTGTGTGATGGAAAAATAAGTAATGTGGCAGGTTTGAATATTGGGTTGAAATTTTCTACCATTTTTTAGCAAAAGTGCTTAGATTTGAATTTTCTACCATTCGTTAGCTTTTGTCATTGGTGTATGGTGGTAGAAAGATATTTAATCAAAGGCTACTAGTGTCATGTTCTTTTTCGAATTACTCTCTTCTGGTTTATGACTAAAAGCTTTGGTCTTCTGGTTTATGACTAAAAGCTCGTCCGGGGGTGTTGCAGGGGGACAACCGGGGAAGGAGGGCTACGGCTGCGATTTAGTGCTTGTGAGTGGAGTGGAGGGCTCGTCGGGGGTGTGGGGGGCTATGGGGGGGCTGCTGCTGCGTTTTGGGACGGGGTGGGGGCCGACGGGGCAGTTTATGGCACTTCTTGAGGGAATTTAGGGGAATAGAAGGGGGTGGGAACTTTAGGGGCTGCGGTTCTTTTGTCTTCTCGATGGAGGGAATAGAGCGAATAGAGGCGGGTGGTGGGTTTTTTTTTAGTTTCCATTTTTGCCCATGGGTAAAAAGTCATGTACATCGCACGTGACTTTATTTGACAGAAAAATTAACAGAATAGTGACGGAGGACAAAAAATGATCATTTATAAAATGTGAAGGATTATTTTCTCTCGTTTTAAAAGTGATGGACTAAAAAACTCATTCGTTAAAATGTGAGGGACTATTTTGGACATTATCTCTCCAAAATTTGTCTCCTGTAAGCCGCCTGAAAGGAGCTAATACATTTGTGTAGACAGACTTTCATCCTATCAGCTAAGATTTTAGAAATTACTTTGTACACAATATTACATAAGCTGATGGGATGAAACTGGGCAATAGATTGAGGATTCTTGATTTTTGGAACCAAGTAATTATGGTGTGATTAATTTGCTTAAGCATTTTGTTGTGAATAAAAAAGTGCTTAATAGCGGAACAAAGATCAACACAGCTGACATTCCAATACGACAAAAAGATCAATTTGAATGATTCTTGAAATTCTATAAAGCCATGTTCCTTCAACTGTCATGTATAGGTTAAATCATGTACAGATTTCAATTGCAATAAAAATCCTAACGTTATAGTTTTAAAAAAAAAAATCTCATGTTGAATATGTTACAAAATCAAGCTATTATTAAATTCAAATTTTAGGTGGAAAGAAACGTGTTCAGATTTGAGACTAATGAACTGGTCTAACTGTAAGTGTCATATCTTAAAGTACGCACTCCAAATTAGGTCATTTTTAAAACTATGAAAAGTTTTGAAATAGAACTACAATTTTAATCAGATATCTTTCTCAAATTTCTACATCTCAGAGTCCAAAATGAGGCTGAAACTTGCTCCAGTGACTAGTTCATATTGCCAAACATAGCCAGGGGCAATTTGGGTGGCAATTTGTCACGGCTGAAATCAACTTTTGGTCTTCTTTAAATGGTCTCTTCTATTTTGACTAAGTTTTGGACACTTCATTGACTTCTACTAGCATAAATAGGTCAAAATAGTAATAAAAAAAGGAGAGAGCACCATATTTTTCGGCTAAGTTTGAAGAGAAATTTCAAAATTGTCTCTTGACTTCTTAATATTTTGAATGTTTCTTTTACTCGAGTTGAGTTATAAAATCAAAATTGAACTCTTTTTTATAGCTTTAATTTCCTACTCTCGTCTATATATTATAGATTGTTGATATATGAATTGTCTACTCTATTTGTTCCTTAATTTTCTTTCATTACCTAATCACAAATGTTTAAGAATTTTATTGAACTTAACAAAGAAAGTTCATAATTTAAGGGTAATAACTTAGAGTTTCTTGAGAAATAAACACATACTCTGAAGATATGATTGGCTAGTGAAATATCTAAATGTAAAAACTTTCCAATTTTAAGTGCCCATAGGCATATAGGTATATCATAGGTTTGGAAAATACCCAATGGATTTTGACAAGACCATTTAGATAAATTAGAAGATCCTACTAACTATTTATTTCAATCCAAAGACATTAAAAAAGATAATGAGTTCAAATAAATTAAAAGGGAATGTTGTAATCCTATTGTCTTTTAGTTGTTTAATCCATTGTCCCTTAGATCAAATTGCTTTCTTTTTTCCTACACTCTACTTGGATTTAGTACAGGACCTTGTGGCTCAACTTAAGTGAAAAGTAAATTAGATTGTTTTATGTGAATTCGCCCAATACTCATCCACAATTATTACTTGAGACGACATCATACACTTGCAATTGTAACCTCTTAGCAGCACATAAACACGCACACATACACTCACGGCATGTCCATATGTATTTTAAGATCAATGACAATAATTGTTTCAAAGCCTCAAAGTTGTCCAAAAGTTATTAGGCTTTTAAGATCGATGAAAGCAGTAATTTTAGAGACATTTCTTTGATGATTATGTCATTTTATTTTATTCGTAGATTAACCAGCTTATTTAACTTTTGTGATGAGCTAGTTGAAGGAACTCATAAAATAATATTTCCTTTTTTAAACTTCAAATTGAAGTTGGGTTTTTGTTCTTCCATGTCTATACTCATGATTTTTTATTAGTTTTTGGAGAAACTATACAGGCAGTGATCAAATGTCTCAGCCTTTTATTGTCTTCCGCCGCATCAACAAATCCATGAAAAATAAGTGTTCAGCAACACAAAGCTGTAGTAGGCCTTTACTCTACTTGTTCGAGTAACAAAGCAGCTACAACATCAAATTTGTGCATGCCCAAGGTTGATGAATGAACTATATTGTTGGAGTTATATCACAAACTAAAAAATTCTAAATTCGATGATTTTTAAAGGAAATGGAAAGCAGAGTATCAAAGCTTTTCTTGAGATACCAATCCGTAATTCTCTAGTTTTAATGGCTAAAATACAACTGGAAATAGGCAACTCATAAATTCTGGGCAGCTAAAAGACCGACCTACTTTTGCCTTCATCCTTTGTACTATAAATGGAATATCTTAGCTCATAGCAATTCCAAAGGTGTAAGCCACCCTTTAGGGGTAAATTTGGACATATAATAACATCTTGATTCTCCTTAGTTTCCATGAATTCAACCTAGAAAAGGAAGAAACTTGAGAAATTTGAACCATTAAACAAAGAACTCTTATCCATTTTTCTTTTCATTTGTATTCATGAGTTGCGTTCATTTATTGTGTCTTAGTTGTGTATCTAAATTTACAATGGATATATTTTATATAATTTCGATATCTTATTTCTCATTTTTTTTATTGACTAAGGAACCCGCAACTGCTACCAAGGGTGCGTATTAGGTAAACCCCGCCCTTGTGTAATAGCCCGCAATCTTATTTCTCATTTTGATTATATGGGTTGGCTAATTGTCTGTTCTATTTTGTGATTAATATTACCAACGGATTCGACATCTTGTATTTTATTTTATGAATTCTTATGATCTTAATAGGAACATAGGATTTTCAACTAAATTGATTAAATAACTCGTAATTCTTGAGATGGAAATATACTTTTAAAGTACAGGTAGTTAATAGAACTCGAAATTAGTGACGATTTAATTCCATCACTCCTATAGTAATATAGGTTAGTCCAATTAGATTATCCTTTGTTATTAAAAGAGGCTTAGGAATGACTAATGTTTTAGCTAATAGTCCAACTTAACTAATTAATTTAAAAAGGGAAATAAAGGCTTCAAGTGAACTAAAAAAGGTTATAGTCGTAGGCTTTGTTGGTGGTTGTGCATACTAAAAGCATGTGCTATTGCATCTTATGATAGTTTACTCTCCTCTTGTTCTATTCACTCTTTCCATTGATTATATGGTTTAATGTAAGACTTTTTGGCTTAATTTTAATGTAAACAAGTCTAGTTTAGTTTCTTATGGGATTGACATGCGTTTGCCAAAATAATACTTATAGTAGCCTGTGCACTTGCAGAAAGTAGTATTTTAACCTATCAAACCTTCCTCCATTTGAGCCATGTAGAAATAGAATTTAATGAGCAAGTATTATACCAATCAAGTGCTAATCCTAGCTATTAATGTGCGAGAAAATAATCTCAATTGTAGATTTCCATTTTCTCTTTCTTCTCTTCATTGGACATGAAAATTTACCAATATGTTTCACGGTCAATTGCTTATTATCACGAAACCAAAAGAATAAAAAATTTAATAAACTTGTGTACATGATATCCTCGAGGGAATGCATATTGCTACCAAACCAAATAGGATATATCTGTCACTATAACCTTTCAAATAGTCATTGATGTTGCCTCATTACCTCTTAAAAGCACTTCATAAACTCTTGTTGCTTTCGTGTTATTTCATTTGATTTGACAAAGTAATCCAAATGTGTGAAATGTTAGGATATTTCCCACTTGTCTTGAAAAAGCAAACATACAAGACTGATTCCTGAAATCAAATCAAATTCTTACCGAACATATAGATTATCTATTAGCCAGCTTTTCTTTACCAATCTGATTAGTCTTCTACCAAACTGCAAACACTCTACAAAAGCCCATCAAGTAATTTATTTTTTGGGTAAAATCATTTAAATCCTATTGTCTTTTCAATCACACTTACTCTAATTGTAATAGCAGGCACCACCAATCCTCCACCTTTTCTATCCTCGCAGATTTACTCTCAATTCTTGCGCCAACTATTTACAACATTTTATCACACAACTCAAATGTGAAACTTCCAAAAATCCATTTACAACCATTACTCGTTGATTCTCAAGAGATATTTAAACATTGCAAAAATTCATTTCAACACACAACTTGTCAACGTACAATACAAAACAATCTTTGCTCGCCCAAATTAACAAAAATAGTTTTAGAAAAGATAACTATAAAGAATTGGAATAAAAATAAAATAAAAACAGAAACCAACTCTTTATCTTAAAAAATGTAAACACATCAGGCCAATTTGCTAGATTTATAGGAATTCTTTTAAAAAACCTGAAGATGAGAAGTATAGGAAGATGTGTTTGTCAATGTTTCGGTCATGGTGACTTATGGGTGCAAAAAAGATTCAAACAAAGAAAGACATGAGCACTTGAGACGAATCAACAAGGAGGATGGGTGGGGAAAAATAAGTGCAAAAATCCTTGGTAGGCACTAAAATATTAGGATTATGTATTGTTAATCACTAAATTATTTCTTGTAAACTTTGGTCACTTAACTAAATAAATGGTTAGTTATATTATTTTGGGCAAAAACTTTAAAAGGAACTAAATTATTACATTCATATATTTTGTTCATTTAACTATTTTTTTTTAAACATGTAAATATGTATTAAAAATTAATGAAAATGGTTACTAGACATCCTTATGTTAAATTCCCTTATTAACTTAGATGAAAGTGTGCATTCTAAGGCTTCATTTGGATACAGTTTTTATTTACAAAATGATAACGTTTCTTAAACAAAAATAAAACATTCAAACACATTTTTATTTCAAAATTTAAATTTTCCCACTCAAATTCATTTCACATAATTTTAAAAAAAAATCTCCCTTCTACTTTTCCTTCCAAAATACTTTTTCTATTAAAAAAATACCTATTAAAATTTTCACATATTCCAATACAATTTTTTTCAAATAAATCACAATCCAAATGAAGCTTAAGTGATTTTTTTAGGACAAAATGATCTCAATGGTCATAATAAGTGACTATGCACATTTTACCTCAATGGAGTGATTTTGGGAAATTTGTGAAAATAGCACTTTTTTAAAACACATTTGCAAATATAGCACCAAATCTATTTTCATTGCAAAGACAGCATTTTGTGAGTTAAGACCCTTGTGAATAGACGCCAATGCCCCTTTATTTGAAAAACGCGCCTGAACGAAGTAACGATCTTGCAACTTTAGCTCATAAACAGCATCAATCTGTCGATTCTTGCAAAAAGCTCGTAACTTGAAGTCACTGCACTACGATAGTTCATCTTGCAAAAAGCTTCCTGAATTCACCGGAGAAGACAACACCCATTTCAAACAACCTATTTGGCGACCTAATTGACGACCCTTTTGCCAAAATGTCGTCAAATATGTCGACATATATGTGGACAACTATATTAACAAATTTGTCGACGAATATGTCGACAAATACGTCGACAAATGGCAAAATGCATATACAGAAACTGTCGGCAACTCGATATATTTGTCGACACTGTAGAGAACTTGGCCGATTTGTTATTCCTAACCTTTTTTTCTGTGTAGGAACATCTCGTGGATCAAATGGTCGTTCAAGGGAAGTTTTTCTCTGCTCAGGTTTCGCAATACTACTACTACGAAGCCAATATCAAGAGGATCCAGTCGAAATTGACGAATACGCAAAAACAAATGCTCTAAAGGGAAAGTCAGCTAGCAAAAATTGCTCTTGACCATGAGCATCCATTTTGGTGCAAACAAATTATCCATTCTGTGTTATTGAGGCAACTTAAGCCGGACGAGGAATCCAAGGTCGATAATAGCATTGCCTTCAACTTCGCTGGTAAAAAGGTTAGATTTGGCAAGAGGGAGTTCGCCATCATCACTGGGTTGAAGATGGGAGACTTTGAGGTTGCATATGGCAAATACAAATTGCCAGATGGTACTTCTTCAATATCAAAGTACCTACAGTGTGTGGGCTAACAAGATGAGACAGCATATGATGAAGTGTTCAAGGCTTACGATTGTATCAACTCAACTTATCCAAACGATGAGGTCGTGTCCCTAACACTCTTGTTTATATTCACCTCCATCATGGGCTTGCCTAAGAGGACCAGAATCGAAGAGAAGGTGCCTCATTTGGCCTGTGATTGGAGAGAGTTTGATGACATCCCATGGGGTGAACTATCTTATAAGCACACAATGGATAGTGTTAGAAAGGCAATTGGATGTGCCTTGAAGCAGACCGGCCACTCGGAACATAGGACTTACACTATTGGGGGATTCCCAGTTGCATTTGGGATAAGGATACCGAAGGCACCTACATATTCATTGTTGTGTGTGGTGTTTTCTCAACTGTAGCTAATTTGTTTTTCAAATGTACCAAGTGTTCACATATAAGATAATGCCACATCTTGAGCGGTTCAAGATGCGCGAAAAGGTTGAAACCCCTGGATGCGAGCCCAAAATGAGCCGATGGAAAGGTTTGAATGCACAACGAAGAGATTAAGAAAATGAGAAGGTTTGGTCCAAGCAAATAGTCGACAGGGAGGTAAGTTTTTTCATGAGCCAATGTTTGATACACTAAGTTTGCCATATATAATAATATGAGTCATTTTATTTTCCTTTTTCAGAAAGTTAAAGTAACATGAATAAAACCAACGATCAAGGAGACAGAAAAATTCTTGGCTTGGGAAGAAGATGAGGAAGCTGGCGAAAAGGGGGAGTTCGGCGGAGATAACAATGACTCTGAAGATATAGATGCTGACCGTCTTCACGTGTCTTACAAAAAGAGAGAACGAGAAGACGAAGTTGAGAAATCTCAAAAATGACAGAGGTTGATGAAGGCAGAAAGACGTGAGGAGCGAATGGCCTTCAGTGCTGAGATGGTGGGCCGTTTGCTCAACTTTGAGACAGCACTTAAAGAGACAAAAGAGGAACTCATGTTCGAGCGTTCACGAAGGGCCAAATTAGAGGCCAAACAAATTGGTTTGGAAGCTACCGTTGATCGGCTTACTCACAAAGTTGATCACTTGTTCGAGTACGTTCACCGCATGCTGGCTATGCACGAAGAATAAGATCCTATAGGCAAGAAAAATAGGGAAAATGTTATAGAGATGGCACAACAAATCCCACAAAATGTTGGCTCCATTGACCCTCAGTAAGGGGAAACTAAGGCAGGCCCTTCCGGCCAACATTAGGGGGCATACGATGATCACATGGTCATTGATGAGGCACGTACTTCCAGGGTTAATGTTGGGCCATCTGATGTCTAGCATATAGTGGACAGCACGGACGATATCGTTCAAGTAACGGATATTGTTCATCATCTCACTGATGAACAATATACCTCTCCACTCGAACCGCGCATTCCAACTGAGAGTACTCCCCCACCACCCATGAAGGAGAAGGAGCTAACATCCCCTTCAGCCGAAGTTCCGGTGGGGTAAAATCTAGAGCCAACACTTGCCCAAGAAGCGGCCGGCCTATCATTATCATATAGGGATTTTTATTGCAGCTAACTCCCGAAGATCTTACACTGGAGATGAAACCGTGGATGAGGGCGCGACCAACCCTTCATTTGGATATGAAGGTTTTATCATTAGATTCTGATTCGCTACGGACAATGTGGACAAAAGGTTATTGGCTAAACGATCATGTAAGTTAATTAACTTCCGAGTTGTATACTCCTTACTGGTATTGACTTTTTTCTCCTATTGACACTTTCTAATATTTTACAGTAAATTAATTTGTATACGTCCATGTTGTGGAAAGGCATTAATGATATAGGCCGAGTTGATATATTTATTAAGAAGACATATTTCGATGTAAGTTATAATTCCAATTTGTTTGTAATGACCCTGTAGATACTTTCAGATAATTAACCATTTACGCTAAATTGTGTAGTAGAAAATGAAGAAGTTGCATGCTGCCCATAGAATGCCAAATTTCGATGACTTAACGGTCATGCAATTTGTTGGTGATTGTCCATTTGAACACAATTGTCGGAACGTGGACATTGTGTTATTCTCATGTCATATAGATGGGAACCACTGGATGCGGGTGAAGCTAGATTTATATGCACAGACATTTCACGTCTACGATCCATCAAATTAAGGGCCATCTATCGTGCAGAAGTTGGAATATCTCGTCGCTACAATGCCCAAGTTACTTGAGGCGTGTGAGTTCTACAAATACTTCGCGAAACATCATGCACTTAGTGGTAAATGGAAAATTACTAAAGAGTAAAATTTGGTCCCCCAAAAAGAAAAGTAAGTAACTACTTCAAGTTTTCCAAACATAAAATGAAAAAATGAATTTCTAATGATCCTTTTTTTATTGTGGAGGAGCGAGGATTGTGGGATTTTTGCATTGATGTAGGCTGTATACATTATTAATGGGTGGCCACTCGATACAACCACTTCATTAAATTCCACAATTATTTGTAAAAATATGGTGGCCAAAATGTACATACATGCAAAGGAGGCACACCCTCGGGTGCAAGAAGGGAGGGAGAGGGCCTAACGACGAGCTAGGAAATGATTACACACTTTTATGTAGTCATACTTGTATTCATGAATTTCTTTAGATTTTGAACATGGTGGTTTAGGGTAGAATTTTGTAAAGTGTAGATAATACGAATGATAAGTGTAAAATGTAAATAATACACAGTTTATTCTTGAACTTTATCATGTGAAATGTACATAACTCAGAATATGCTACACATTCATGAAGGCATTCAAGTATTATAGAGGGAATTTTTTTACGAACTTTATCAAACATATCATACATACTCACAATTTGTTGAAGAAATTTGGATAGTTAATAAATAAATTTGATAGGGTCGAGGGTTATAGTTTTCGACATTTCAGATATTATTGGAAGTTTGTACATAGAAATAAATCTATATCTGGGTAGCAAAAACAAACAGAAATAATGATATGGGATGTTAAGTGATGTATCAGCATTTGAGTCGACATTTTTGCCGACGTTTTTTAATCTTTCTGACGTTAATGTCGACATTTTAAAGAACATATTTTGAAATATGTGTTGACATTTTGTACTCGGAATCGACATTTTAAACACAATGTCGACATATTTGTCGACAGTTTAAACACAATGTTGACATTTTAATCGACATTATCGGCATTATAGCGAGATTATGCGAAATTCTTCATTTTTATCACTCAATCTTCCTATATATAGACATTTCACTTCGCAAATCATGATGCTTCATTCCAAATCTCTCTAAACGACCGTTTTAGAGTTTACACTCCCTCAACAACCGTAAATGACCGGTCTAGTATCTCTAAATTTGCCTAGGTTACCACGTCCGTATTTTGTTAGACATGTCGACCCAGGTTGTTTGGTCTGTTCATGTTTTGTATGGGGGAAAGTGGATTGTTGATTCAGGGACTAATGAGCATAGATTCATGCATTATAAGGGCATTGAAACAATATTGCTTAAAGAAGATGCGTCCTTCGCAGAAATGGTGCAACAAATCATAAGAATTATGGGCTTAGATTCGACATTACATGATAGACTAGTTATCGAATACTTACCAAAGTATCTATCAACCATAGCCGTCCTACCCATCAAGAACGATCACCATGTCCAGTGTTTAATGAATGAGATTACCAGGCGGTCCGAGGGAGCAAGTATACCGTTATGCATAACCCTTGGTGTAGTTGGAGCAACACGAGACGAAAACGGCACTAGCAACTCACCCATAAAGCGGCTGAGCTCTGATAGTCCGATATAGACTAATAATATAATTCATTTACGGCAGTTTGATGCAAATATGTTTACAATATTGGATGAAGATCATGGGGGTCCGGATGAAGGTAATGAGGATGACGATGGGGATGAGGAAACGATAATTGGGGAGGAAGAAAAAAAATTCCAAGTACGGAGCAGAAAGGTAAGCAATAGGTTCACGACGACATTCGCTGCATCGAGGCGAATACATCTTTACATGCTACTGCATCTTCTTCGGATGGGTTATCTGCAGTGGTAGATATTACTGTCAATAAAGTATTCGAGACAAGGAAGCATTTGTTTATGAGGATGTCCATGCTTGCCGTGAAACATTTCTTTGAGTGGAAGGTTGTAAGGGCCAATTCTAAGGCTTGGTACCTTCGATGTAAGGATGGAAATTGCAAGTGGATGCTGAATGCATCAACAATTGGGAAGTCATCTGCATGGAAGATAACTAAATATGTCAACTTTCATACATGTCAATCCTCGTTGGTGCAATCTGACAATCGACAAGCATGCAACAAAGTAATTGGATCGTGGATCAAGTCTAAGTACACGAATGTTTGTCGTTTGTATAGACCACGTGAAATCATACATAATATTCGTTCAGAGTTGGGATTGAACGTATCATACAATAACACTTGGCGATTGAGAGAAGTTGCATTACACCAAGTCATAGAGAATTATGAGGATTCATATAAAATACTACCATCATATTTACACGTGATGACTGAAATAAATCTTGGAACATTTACTAAGCTAATGATTGAAGAAGACGGAAGATTCAAGTGTTTATTTTTTGCGTTTGGTGCTTTGATTTATGGATTCTACAACCACATGCGACCAGTTATTGCGGTAGATGCTTGTTTTATGAAAGGCAAATATCCTGGGTTATTAATTGTCGCAACGTGCATAGATGGTAACAACCAAGTCTATCTTGTTGGATGAGGCATTATTGATTCTAAGAATAACAATTCATGGGAGTGGTTTTTACAAAAGTTGAAGGAGGCAATCGGCGATGAGATAGACGGCTTGGTGTTTGTTTCTGACCGACAAAAGAGCATTGCAAAAGACATTGCAAATGTTTTCCCAAATTCCTTTCACGGAGCATGTATTTATCATTTGAGCAACAACATAAGAGCAAAGTTCAAAAAAGAAGACGTGATCCCTTTATACTTTAAGGCTGCAAAGGCGTACATAGTTGCAAAATTTAATCAGCTTTCTTACTAATATTGTTGTAAAATTCATGGGTAAGCGCGTACTTGTAGGAAGTTGGGTTTGAACGTTGGTTGAGGGCACATTCTGGCGGAAGACAGTAAATAGTAATGACGACCAACATTGCGGAATATCTTAATGCCTTGTTGAATGATGCTCGGGAATTACCTATTCATGCATTGGTTGAGTACATCAGGAGCACACTCCAGAGGTGGTACCACGAAAAGTGTACCGTTGCTAGCGAGATGAGAACACCGACAACCCCATACATTGAAGATGAAATTGCATCCAGAATGTGACAAGCACAAGGCTACGTTGTTGAGCCGATCAATATAAATTGATGGTGTGTACGAGACATTGCGAACCGGAATACTACGGTTGATTTGCTTCACAAAACGTGCACATGTCGAGTGTTTGATATGAACCAAATCCCTTGTGTTCATGCATTAGCCGCAGCTCGCCGACTCCAAATGGACCATCGATCCCTATACTCACCATTTTATCACACTGATGCACTTCTTGCTGCCTATGTTGAATCTATTATTCCGGTAGGTGATCCTAAAGATTGGAATGTGCCTGAAGAAGTTTTAGCGGTATAACTATCAGCACCAAAACCAAGGGCTAAGAGTGGTAGGCGCAAGAAACATAGAATTCCATCAACAGGCGAGCAAAAAGTCACAAAGAAATGTAGTTGGTACGAAGAGAGCTGGCACAGCCGGCAAACTTGCTCTAATGCATTCGTTTGTAGGGATAGAAAGTGATAACATTTTGTGATAATCATTCTTCCATATTATAGTTATTTATTTCAATAATTTACATTAAATTATGTTCCCATGAAAAGTTAACATAATTATGCAACCAAATCAACCATACATGCTATTTTGTTAATATGAACAACATAGTTGTTGATAATACGAACAACATATGGATCTTGGTCAAATCCCACATTTACAATAATGTAGTTCTCGGCATATGTGTCAACATTTTAATCACCAAATGGTCGACAATTATATCAACATATATATCGACATTTTTGTCAACATAGTTGTTGATATTTGTTCTTTTACGCCCTTCGTCGACATGTATGTCGACATATGTATCGACATTTTCTCCCGCTTTTCTCGTTAAAACCTAGGTTGACTATCACTCCTATGTCATACACCCACTCGGCGGGATAGCAAAAATATATCCAAATTAAAGCTAAAGGATATATGTCCCGTTAACCAAGTTCAGTCTTCTCGGCTAACTTTTTTTGGGCCGTCAAGTTCTGTGTTAGTCCATCAAGTTCTATGAAAACCATAGACGACAATGACTTTACGCTCATGGGGTTTGTTGATTTAGAGAAGGATGAAGAATAATTGGCCATTACAATCGTTCGGTGTGATGTCATTGTTTATTTGGGCGCAAAATGTTCAGGCGTATGTTTGTGAAGAAAAGGGCATTGGCGTCTTTTTGCAAGGGTTAAGACCCACAAAGTGTTATCTTTGCAAGGAAAATAGATCCAGTGCTATATTTGCAAATGCGTTTTTAAAAAATGCTATTTTTGCAAATTTCCCAATGATTTTTCAACCATAGGACAGTATAGGAATAGTAGCATATTATAACAACCATTAGTGCGTCATGGGTTTTGTTCCTAAGTTACCACCAAATTCAAATGTCAGAGCTTATAATCATTCCTTTTCCATACAAGAAGAGCCCAAGAAGATTGCTCAAAAGTTTATTTAACCTCAAGAACTTGAGCTTATTGATGTTTTTGAGCTAATGAAAGATCTTGAAGATCAAGAAGTGGAGCTTACGTGTGAAATGAATCACAAAAGAAAAATGCTAGAGTAAAAACAAGGGCTAAAGATTCAGTCTTTCTGAAAGGAAATTTGGAGAACTTGAGCCTGTTGATGTAAAGGAATAAGGTTTCCGAGAGAAAAGAATGGGGGCCTAATACTAATAAGAAAGCTACTCCTTTCGAAGAGATTAGTGTATTAAATTTAAGAGAGGCTAGATTTGCATTTCGAGACCTTTTTGATCCCAATCTACTGGAAGCATTTAAGCAAGCAGTGATGGAAGTCAAAGGCCCAAGAAGGAGAGAGAAAAGCTAAAATTGTGAAGAAGAATTGCTAAGGTACTAAAAATGAACTGCCTTTGAAAGCTCAGAGAAGTGAAGAGAGTACAAATCCCTTATTAGAATATGAAGAGAAGTGCCTATCAGAGGAGAGTGATTTAGTGATTTTGTATGCCAACAGGCCATAGAGGGATTCAAAAAGACCATTTTGACCATAAGACCATTTTTATGATTGTAAAGACTAATTTTTTCTGCCAAAAAAAAAATGTGAAATGCGCATATGCCATTTTCTCTCCAAACTAATGTCTATATTTAACAAAAGGACCTTTAGTAATTATTTTTATTTGTTCAATGATGATACATCTAAAGTTGTCAAAAGTATATTATTAGGGTTAATTACATTCTGCCCCATGTGGTTTGGGTTTATTACAAATCAAACCCTGACCTTTAGAGAATCTACAAAAAAAACCCCTTGACTGCCTGAAGCATGACATGACCCCCCTTAATGGTCAGAATAATGATGCCCTTGGTTGGCACCCCTGGGAAAAAAAACCTTGAATTTCCTATTATACCCTTACAATGCTGATAAACAACCATGGCCACAACACACCCAAACACTTCAATCTCACAGTTAGTTTCATTATCTAGACCAAAGTTAAATGTTGTTTTAATCAATTTCAGAAAGGGTGGGTTTTTTTGTCTTTTCACAGTTCCTGCATTTTCTCTTCTTTTTTTTCCATTGTCCACACATCTTCTCCCCTTGTTTTTTTGTCTTTTCACTGATTTTGGCATTTGACTTATCATGACAGGCGGTCAAGGAGGTTTTTTTGTAGATTTCCCAAAGGTCAGGGTTCAATTCGTAATAAACCCTAACCACAGGGGGCGGAATGTAATTAACCCATATTATTATAATAGTTAATTTAAGGTTTTTTGGCCTATTATTTTCATCTATTTTGTCTGTTATACTCAACAAAATTGAGGACAAAATTGTCCGAACATGCCCAACCACGATATGAAGTATAGGACAAATTCTACCCTACTATCCATGCATTATCGATGCTACATTTGCACACACGCACTACACTTAGTGAGGGTGCAATTTTTGGAATCCTCTCACACACCATGGCCCACAATCGCTCACTGCGGCGATAGTGTGTGAAAAAAAAATTCAAATTTTTTTTTAAGTGTATGCTACAACTTTGGTGGAGTGTTCTTTCCAGGTGGCAGTAGTTTGGGTCAAGCTATTCAACGTTTGAAAGCAATAGTAGTTTGGTTCAAGCTATTCAACGTTTGCAAATTTTGCGAAAGCCTTGCAAAAGGCACGGGCGAGAGTTAGGAATGCTAACATTCAGTTTCTTTCAACACGTGCAGTTTGAGGTTTCCACTGAAGACCACACTTTAGTTAGTAGTTTTTTAGTGTTAGTGTTAGTGTTAAGTTTTGTCCCTATGTATTAGGGATTTGTCCTTACTAGTTAGGGTATTTTGTTTTGTCTTGTTCTCCTTTTGAAAGTGTTTTGTTTTGTTCTCCTTTGGAGGTGTTATTATATTAGTTAGTATTGTTTGTTTTTCCCGATTTAGTCGGGCGTCTTCCTCTTCCGCGGAGGTGTTTGTCTTCATGGGTTCGATTTTATCCAATGCCATGTAGCTCATTTACCCTTTTAGGCTGTGTATATTTTGTCATGTTGATTATAAAATATAACTATCGTTTTGACAAAAAAATAAAAAAAAAATCCATGCGTTGCCTTTTTCTATCGCTACTCCACCATCACCCCTTCATTGTCCTTCCCCCCCTTTCCAACAGCAAAATAATAATCAATAATGTAGTCATTAGCTCTTAAATGCATATTGCTACCCAACTTTCTTATACGAAGAAAATACGTTTTAAGATTTCTTAATCTGTGTCTAAGTATCACAGATCTACATTGATGAAGATAAAATCCGCAACTAGAATGATCCGATTTAATTGTCTCGATTCAAGATCTTCGTGTGCTCAACAATGGATAATCTTGCAAAACAGATCCCGGAATGGTTCTCCAGGGTAGATCCTCCGATGATACAGTCAGTATTTCATCGAAGTATAGTATATTTTGAGTTGTTAGAAAATAGATTCCCTTACCTGATGGTCTTCCCCACGTATATATCATCTTTCCTAATAAAGATGGATTAGTTGTTATCCTTATTTTCTTCCCTAATAAAGATGGATTAGTTGTTATCCTCATCCTCTTCCCTAATAAAGAGAGATTGATTGTTTTTCTTATCCTTTAACCCATTTGTTACAGCTGTAACGCTATTTTGCCATTGTCGCCTAAGGTTCGTTGTAGTTAGCACAAAGGTCCTAACCTTTGGCTCCAAAGTTCGAGACTTTGCTTGTCTCCAAAATCTGATCTTTGGACTCCAAGATCTGGAACTCTAGTCCTTGACTAGTAATTCAACTTAATCTATACACATCATACACAGTAGTCAATCTTCAGGACTTTTGCAACGATGCTAGTTTATTTTAAAAATAGACAGACCAAATAATAGAGACCATCTTGATCTCTATGAACCAAAATAGATAGATAGATGATGATTCAACTAGAAAACCAGAAACTCCATCCTAAGGACACATGAACTAAAAGATAAAAGAACATTGAAGTGGAATCTAAAATGATAATTAGAAGTCAATACTTCAACACAACAAAAAAAAAAAATGGATAAAAGAAACCAAAATCAAGGGATGTCAGGATATGAGCAAATGATATGCATCTATCTTGACCTTATACGCTAAATAGTGCATAAGTAAATAAAGATTCATGGCAGCAGACACTACCAATCATTTACATTTGTTACGATAGTTACGAATAATTTTAATTACATGTTCAGTGCAAACGTAGATTTTAATCTCTTTATATTGGTCTTAATATGTTAATTATCCATTTTGACAAATTTTCCCTTAACTCCGTTAGGTATAACAGACAAAATGACTACATGTAATCATTTCAATCACTGAGTGGTCAAAAAGTTGATAGCTAAAATATGCTATTGTAATAATTTAGTGGTTTTTAACCTATTTTCCCTTTTATTTGAATGAAATAGAGAATTAGTTAAAACAACTAGGAAAGAAATTTGTTGGGGGGTCGAAAAATAACTTGATAATACTTGGAGGGTACAAGTGCAATCGACCTTTTTCTTAATCTCCCAATTTTTTGCTGGTTCGACAACGACAAAAATTAGGTTGCGATGCCAGCTGACAGAAATAAAGACAATAAATTGACAAAAATAAGAAGAAGGCCCTTTTGGAAGTAAATTGAAGAGGTGGGAGGGCGGGATGATGGAAAAAGTTCACCAAGTCCAGCCGTGGAGATTAAAATGGTTAAACTTCAAGAATGCAACCATTGTTGTCTGCTTATTAAACTTGCTCACTGCCGTTTTCTTGCTTCAGGGATTCCTCTTTGGTTCTTCTCACCAACCTAATGCAGGTCCTTCTTTCCCTCTTTTATCTCCCCAAGTTCTAGTCTTTTATGTTAAATTCCTTTGTTATGTTATAGGGAAATTCAGTTCCGGGATGGGGTTATGGTAGATCTCAAAATGGTCAATCTTGAATTAAGACAACTGTAAAGTGGGGTTTATGGTTATCAATGGGGGATTTAAATTTTTGATGATTGAATTAAGAGGCTATGATACAAGATAGAGGAAATGAACCTTTGGATGGTTAGAAATGGTGAAACAGAATTTAAAAAATTCCTTTTGCTGATAGTTACTTCCAATTCCTTAAAAACCCAATCTTGAATTAAGAGTACTCGTTTGGAATTAAAAGATGTGTTCCTTTATCCCGTAGGATTAAGATTAAATATTTCTGCTTTAGAAGCAGTCTTTTAGTTGTTCAGGACTTATTTTAACCTCATTCTACGGATAATTTCTAGCACATTGTCTATGCGAAATTGGAAATATGATGAGTAGAATATTGCTAATGTTGGTAGGAACGATTGATGCAAAAGAACCCTCTATAAGATGTAGCTATAAGCCTATAACTTGTAAATAGCTGTAATGCCGAATTGAACTTGGGATGAATAGTGAAATACATGGCATTACACTGCTCAATGTCTAGCAAGTGGAACTGGATCAGCAACAAAGACTGAATTTTTTTTAACTTTTAAGCTATTGATGCTTCTTATATTTGTTGATATTGCTTTAGATGGTAATATCTTTAAATTGGATCCGTTGAACTACATATTATATGTTGCTGTGTATTTTTTTTTTCTACCAACCTTTTTGCTTTTCTTCATAATTAATCCTGTTTATTGGACATAATCTTACTTGTGAATACATTTTTCCCACTTCTTAAAGCACAGTTTCACTTAGGTACATTAAGGAATCCGAGGAGATACGCCGAAGCCTGATGCCTGTGGATCTTATTAAAAGAGTGAGTGCAAGAGTCACCTCATTAATTTTATTAGAATAATGTGTGCCTGTAGAAAAGAATTAATGCCAATGCACATAGATAAAATGCTGCAACATGAACTTGTTTTGCTAACATCTTTGTGTGGCATGTACAGATTTCAATGGGTCTCCACTTAATATAATTTCTTATTGTTGGAGCTTCTAGAATATGTAGTCAAGATCCTTACAACTTCATCCTTTGAACTTGTAGGTGAGGGAAATCGAAAGTGAAGCATATGTAGAACCAAAGACACTCCAACAAAAAGATACTAAGCAGGGTGCTGCTGTTAATTTAGCTTCCAGGCTCAACAATTTTCGTTCATATTCAGATGCTGGCAGCCTCAAAGGTAAGTTCACCCTCTCTCTTTCATCGGATAATTTCTGTGGCTCAGATGAATAAATTGCATATTACAAAGTATAATCTATCAGGAGTCGGTGCCTAAATCCATCATAGCAGGGGCCAGTGCTCACATGTTATTAAATTTTAGCTCCTTTGCAAAGTGTATCTCTTATTTCAGGAGCCTGTTGAAGCTTTCTTGCTCACATCCACAAATTCACAGATTTCTGATCAGAAACATTTTGAGACATTCTTTATTTCATTTTCTTATTTTCTAGCATCAGCAAAAAGGGCTTTTTGAAGAAATTTCTCACTTTGACCTACCCTGCTTGTTTTTCTTTTTCCTCTTTTTTTTTTTTTTTTTTTTTGGGTGAGGCGACATTTTCTATGTATATGTTTGATGGACAAATAAAGAGAGGATAGCTGGCTTGGATAGGGAAATATGTCTAGCTTCTGAAATTGGGGGAAGTCATTAACCGAAAAAATCCCCTTCTTAAGTGTTAACCATAATGGTGGGATTCTTTTGTTTTTTCCCTTTTCCCTCTTAAACATCGATGGGTGGAATTAACATTTTGAAGCTGGATCTCAGAGCAATGGCTGGAACAATTTGGACTTCGTGGTTATAGCAGCTTAATTGAGTAATGTATTTCCTTCTAACTCTGACTAGACATTTGGACACTGAAAAACTGTCTCCACATATTGCTATAAATTGCCTGGCCTTTAGTATAATTTAGGCAGCAGATCCTTTGAGTTTATCACTAAGTATCATGTTGGACTTCGTGGTTATGGCAGCTTAATTGCGAAATGTAATTCCTTCTAACTCTGACTAGACATTTGGACACTTGAAAACTGTCTCTGCATATTGCTATAAGTTACCTGGCCTTTAGTATAATTTAGGCAGTAGATCCTTTGAGTTTATCACTAGGTATCAATTCTCACAATTTACTCATTGTGGTTTTTCCTGGAGAAATTCAACAAATATGCTAACATCAATATACCTCCTTTTAAGTTAAAGACTTAGAATATCTGTTCAAAATCCTAAATTCACAAGAATGCATTATTTACCTTTCATTGTTTCCTGGTTTGTCTTGCCGGGCTCTGCCTTTTTCTTTTGTTTGTCATACTGTCTCCTTTAAAATTAAGAATTCTGACTGGGCACTGAGCTATAGTTGGATGCCAGATATGCTCTTGGGATATTTTTATGCAGAGCACAGCTGAATAATCAGGAGGAAATCCTAATATCGTCTGATTTGATGTTCAGTTTTATCATTAGGTTCTTCAGTAACCAACTAAAAGTTTTGTTTTAATCTTCCAATTCTACAGCGCTTGAGGAATGGCGTAAGCGGAAGATGGAACGAGCTAGACAACGGGAACTGGGAAAGAACGGGACAGTTATCTGAGAATTTGGAAATTCTTTAGAAAAGAGTTTGGATATCCAGTTGACCTTTCAGTATAATATTGTCTAATGTTTAACTAGTTTCATAAGCTTTAACTTCTTACGCATTGTACATGTTTTACTTACCAGGAAAAGAAAATGAGACTCACTTTGTACAATGAGCAGTACCTTTTTATCAGAATATAATCATTTCTACCAATACAAATATTTTGCTGAACAATTTATCTGTAGCTGCATCAAAGGCAAATATAGTTGGGAGTACAGCTATTCAGTCTGATCTGTGAATCAAATTGATCAAGCTAATCCAATTGGATCAGATTAGATTGGACTCATCTAATCCAATTGATCCGAATGAAAAATAAAAATTTTAGATTCGATCTTATCTGAATTAATCTGAATGAAAAATAAAATATATACATATAGCTTTTTTTCCTCTAAAAATGATGAATATTGGTTTTTTTTTTTTCGAAACGATAATGTATTAGAAAGAGGCACAATGGCCAATGTACATAGCCGCAAGGGTTAAATTAAGTTTCGTGGTGTCGCAATTGAGTACAGCGCTATAACCCACGAAGACAAAGGCCTACAAAAGGGCAAGAACACCCAATAACGCGGGAAAATGCCCACAAAGGGCAAAAGCACCCGACAAAACCGGACAAGACTGACAAGCAGTCAAAAATACAAAAGCCCGGTTATATCGAGACTCTAGTACTATACAAAAGGGATGCTACTCATCCCAAGTGGCCCATCACGAATGGCCTTTGGTGACAGAAACTAGAACTAAATTTCTAACTATCACCTGAGCCTCTACGTGGAAGCCAACTTGCACACGGACAGTTGATGAATATTGGTTAGAAAACGGGAATTTAGTATGATTTTTAGTATCAAATGATTTTTTAGTTAAAATAGTTAATTTGGTGATTAAATGTATTAAGGTTGACAAAACACATACATTTGTAATTTCATTTAATGTAAAGGGAAATCTTTTTGTATAAGATCAAATTAAAAAATGATCCAATTCAAAAACGTATTGATCTAATACAATATGAATGATGTGAATCAGTTTCAAATCACAATTTTTACAATACAGATCGAATTGGATCAAATTGAATTTTAGCATTTGATTTCAGTTTGCACAATACAAATCGAATCGGATTGAATTGGGTTTTAGAGCATTTGAACAGGCCTAGTTTGGAGGATGATTGGCAGCGCTCCCTCTAGTAAGATTTCCCCATGGTGCCATCATTTTCAAATTAAAAACATACACTGCAGTATTATTTAAAGCCACACGACTTTTGAATGTGGAGATAGTGTGGTAATGCAAATTTGTTGAGTGACAAGTTTGGACAAAGAAAATTTAAATAAGTTATAATTAAGATAGTGTAATAGCACTAGACTATCAATCAGTACCTCACACAAGCGTTCATGACTTGTTCCTACATGTGGAAAATTATTTTTTCAAAAACTTTATATGAAAAATCCAAAAATTCTTCAAGAAAAGCAACCATATCAATATCATCATTGGTGAATAAATTAGGTTAATGTGTTATCTTCAACCGAGTAACATTCCCAAGAAAAACATTATCACCAAGGGCAGAGTTCACCTTCCTTATTAGTTTTTGCATATTGAATTTCTTTGATCCACTGCGGTATTCATTCCCTCTGTCCCTCATTCATTTAATGACTTTCAAACATTGTTGCGGTATGATCTGTATAATTGCCATGCTACAACTTGTAGTAAATACCTGATTTTAGCTTCTTTCCTAATCCTTGATCATCATCCTCCATTGATTCAATCATGCCATCATTCATCATCCTCTTGGCTTCTTTCTCTCAGATTCAGTCCTCCTGATCTTACAAAGTACATGGTCCTTACAATCTAACAGCGAGTGCTCATGATCCACTTAGTGATAGAAATAGAAATGATATCTTCCGTATATTTGGAAAAGAATAAAATAAAAAATTTATTACCTACTATATATTGAGTTCAAAACCCCGTAAATTGATGGAATACACAGCATTAAAATATCCTAAAATCTTTCCTTTTATCAATTAGGAAATAATCAATCCCTTTCTTCAAAAAATCACAAAATTGATATATCTGTAATTGATTAAAAATTTGACTATCTTATTAGTTAAGTTTATAACTATAGAGTTTATCAAATAAGGATAAGAATCAATTAATACTTATATTCTCCCAGTTAAACTACATAGCGGTAACCAGATTATATTTTCTATAAGTGACCGAAAATTTTGATGGACATAAATTTTATTGTCACTTTATCAATTTACTGATTGCATTATAAACATTTAAATAAATATCATTTATAATGAATCATGATGATCATCCTTTAAATTTAAGAATTTCTTTCTGCATATTACAATGCACTATAATTTCTGATTAAGCATCTTTAAAAATATTATTTTATAAAATATTTAAGATCCAATATTGTGAATCAATATATCACCTTTAATTGTCCCATATGAGTTATATAATTTCAAAAAACTTTAACCAATAATTGTTTAGTCATTGGATTGGCAATTATTAACTCAATATTAATATATTACATACAGACTGCTTCTCTACTAACATGATCTCTGACCTTTAAGTACTTTATGTCTCTGTGTCTGCTGAAACTCCCGCTGATGATGTTCTTTGAAAAGAACACAATAGCTAAGTTATCACAAAAGATCTTCAAATTAATAGTCTACTAATAATATTGACAACTTTTAGATCCAATATGAATTTTTTTATTATAACACCTATGATATAGCTTCATAGCATGCAATGAATGCTATGAAACAATTATAGATTGCTTTATACTTATCGAAAATACTTCCCCTCCGGCAAGAAATAAAATATATTCAAAAGTAAATTCGCTTGTATCTACACAGCTAGCAAGATCCAAATCTAAATATCCTATTACTTCTAAAAAGTTAGACTATCTATATGTGAGCATGTAGTCTTTGGTCCCTTGTAGAACCTTAGAACCCTCTTAGTAGTTTTTCAATGAGTCATATTAGGATTGCTTTGACATCTACTAGGCATTCCTATTGCAAATGAAATATCAGATTTGGTACATATTAGTGCATACATAAACTTTCCAATGAGCAAGGCTTAGAAATACTTTTCATGTGTTCCTTTTCCAATTCATTCTTAGGACATTGGTCCAAATTGAACTTTTCTCCTTTGGCAATAGGTGGTACAATAGATGGACAATTTGCATACCAAATATATCCAAAACTTTGTCAATTTAGACTTTTTGACATAGACTAACAAATTTTCTTATTGTACCTCTATGAATTTCTATGCAAAGGACATAGGAAGTTTCACCGATATCTTTCATGTCAAGGTTTTGTGTGAGAAATTGTTAAGTCTCATGCAACAAGCCTAAATCACTACTCACAACTAGACTATCATCCACGTATAGGACTAAGAAAACACACATGCTTCCACTAATTTGAGATATATGAATTAATCAAAGATGTTCTCTATTAAACCATGGAACTTAATGCTCCATTAGCGACTGTTTTATTCTATATATGAATTTTTTCATTTTACAAACTAGTTGATTATTATCTAAATTGAAAAAGCCTTTAGGTTGATACATGTATATCTCTTCATCAAGAACTCCACTAAAAAAATGTTGTTTTCACATCTAAACTCTAAGTCAAAATGAGCTATCAATGTCATGACTATTCTCAATGAATCCTTCTTAGAAACTCAGTGAAGGTTTCATGATAATCAACGCCATTTTTTAAGTAAAACCTTTAGCTATAAGTCTAATTTTATATTGTTCAATATTACTAGATGACTCTCTATTGGTTTTAAAGACTCATTTGCATCTCATCACAGAGTCTATTTGATAATTAAATGAGATCCCAAACTACTTTTAGCCATGGATTCCATTTCATCTTTCATGGCATCATATCATAGTGAAGATTTTTCACTACTCATGGCTTGTGAAAACAAAGTAGAGCATGATTAATTCTAATTTCATAATCCGACTCTTGAAAAATATATTACGTAATCATTATAAAGTACTGATTTTCTAGTCCCTAAGGATTTACTAAGCCCTATTGTTTTCGCGGGAGTTGAATTTGTGGCCTCATTATTAGTTATTTATTTAAGGTGATTCTCCGAGTTGGTGATGCACAATCCGTTACTCTTCATCATGTTGTCAAAATCACAATCTAGATCATAAGATCGCATGATCCTATCATCTGAATCATTAGAATTGATCTTCAACTACATGTGATTATTTGTCCCATGGAATCGACTATTTGATCACTAGGATTGGATAGGATCGTGAGAAATCTTATAGCTCCGGCAATCCTACAAAATTCCACCCGAAGTACCTTTGTTTTTTTAAAGAAAATTGGGCTATTTCTAGAGGTTGGCCCAACTATAAATTATTTAAAAAATGGCCCATGGCATAATGTGGTCATTTCGAGTCTTGTCCAACTATTTTGCAACAAAGTTATTTTTAAACAAAATTACCATCGAGCTTATTAGGATATATTAATAAAGCCTCAACAACTTCTTCCTGGTGATGACACGTGGACAAAAACTTCCCCTCCTCGCGCAGCTTTGGCCTCCCACGTTGGCCTTCCACGTAGGCTAAAACAGAAGTTGTGGCATGTACGTCCTCTTTCCTCCCATTTTTCTTCTCTAGGTTTTCTATCTTTCTTGCCGCCGCACCTCTATTTTCATCTTCTTCACCTCTTTCTTTCCTATTTAGGGTTTTTACCCTTTCCTACAGCCAGTTTTGATCATCCTCCATGCGCAAGTTTGTGTTCCCACGTTGGCCTTCCACATTTGCTAAAATAGCCCTGTTTGCGTAGAGGTGAGTTTTTCTGCTTCTTCGCACTGGTTTGGGTAGATGTATTGGTTTTTGCTTCTGTTTTGCGCCCGCTTCTAGCCTTGTCAAATCAAGGTCTTAATCCTGGAATAAGGTATTCCAACTCTCGCTTCCTCGAATCTATCTATAAAATCCAAACTTTTTCCTCAAGGGTTTCGTAAATTTCTCGCTTATTTTCGGATTCTGTTGATTTAATCCTTATTCCAAGTTCCCACAAACCTAATTCTTGTGGGTTTACTCTAATTTCTGCGGATTATTCCAATTTGCTAAATTTGTTCGTGATTTTCTGGAATTTTTGCCGAATTTTTTCTAGATTTTTGCTAAGTTTTTTCTCATGGGTTTCTGGTTATTGAATTCCGTCTCTCCCCCCATGGTTTGCTGAATTCAGCACTTCAAAACCATGGGGAAGAAGAAAAAACCAACCTCAATTGCTAGGAAACATGGTAGAAATCCCACAAGCCGCACGATTTGTTCCAAGAAACCCGTGGCAGAATCTTCTTCAAATTGCAAGATGAATGTTGGTTTTGATTCTAACTTATCTGATTTTGATTCTTATTTTACCAATTCTATTGATGATAATTGTGGTAATACTGCTGAATGTGAAAATAAGGGCCCAACCGATGTTAGAATTTCTGATAATACAAATGTTGTTATGCACGAGGACAAGGTGCTTGACAAAATGCCTCAAAAGGAACTTAGTGTGCACCCTGTAGCCATTTGCCTTCAAATTTGAATTTTTCATTTGTTTTCTTTTTTCTTCTGTTTTTATCTCTTCTTTTTTATTTTTAACCCCTTTTTTTCTTATTTTGTGTGCAGATGAAAGAATAAATAGGACATGTAAGAAATGAAGATGACTGGTGATATTTGCCATGAAAACACCAATTTGCGTTGGGTGAAGTCAGATCTTTCTCCTAAGCTCACAAAAGTGATCGATACATCCGCTGCCCAAGCGAGGACAGGAAGGATATATAGGGAATTCCTTGGGGTGATTAAATATAACAAGAGATGATTATAGAACAACGAGAATTTTGCAGATCGAATTATGAAAATGTACCTCAACTGTGAAGTCAGAGATAAGGTATGTAGTGTTGATTCAAATGAATTTAGTTCTTTTCTATTCATGAATTAAATCTCTAACTTCCATTTTAGGAATGCACGCCAATTGAGAAAGGTGGGGAGTACTTTGAGTTTTTCTATACTTCAAGAGTGGTGAAACCAACCATCCTTCATTTTCAGGTTTGTGTTAGTATACAGAAAATATTTCTGATTTTATAATCTGGTGGATAGATTTTATTTTATAATCATTTTATGGTTGCATGAGAGTTTTCTTTTCAATGCCTCGTGTTTCAGTCTCTTTTCTAATGGCTCTTCAAAAATGGTATGGATGTTATCTTGCATAAAATATCTTGAGATTTTGTTTGAAATGAGACCTCTTCAGCATATAGTAAATATTGAATATCCACCTGTTTTAATATGTCTTGGTTATATTATTTTTGCTTTATATTTATGGCTTGCTTGATGTTGTATGTCCATTTAAGTTTTAACATAGGGCCTTCAGAGAAGCTACTATCCTGGTGCTATATTTTGTTGAATAAAGATTGTGAAGTATGGTTCACTAAACAAAGTAAACATTGGGTTTTCTTTTTATTCTGTGTTATATTTATTCTACTTTCAGTAATCATTTATTGATTCTGTGTTATAGACCTTCGTGACGACAAGCACTACTTGGCTGATCATCCCGGATTAACTCGTGACCATGCAGTACAATATTTCCGTTAGCTGCTCTATCTTGGGTTATAATTAAGAGAAGCAAAATAAATGCTCATATTTGTAAATTATCGGGAGGAGCTTCACAAATGATTGGTGCCGTATACTATATTGAATGCAATTCTAAAACCCACCAGGTTTCTACCTTATCTTGCTACAGCTATTTTTCATGTAACTTTTGTTTACTTTCATTTGGAAATTTTCTATTCGTGCTCATGTTTTTAAAATCTTGCTCCATCATCTTCTTTGAGATAATTAATTTGTCATAAATTCATGCACTTTAGTGAGTCAATTAATCAAAAGTTGGACATAAACCAAACCTCTAGGGGACATAAAGAAGGATAAATTTTTTTAATACAGTGGTATTTCGAAAGTCAGAATATAATTTGGAAATATATGAATAATTATCAACTGCAGAGAAAGCATTCATACTGAGCATTTGTATGTTTGTCCCAGTGGACAAATAATCCCGAGTCATTAGAAGTCCTTACTTTGAGAAAGAAAATATTGCACAATTACTGATATCTCAGAATAAATTGACAATCAAAGAATACTTTGTGCCCTACTTAGTAGCTTCTTGAGCCTCGTAGGATCCTAAATTGACAAGCTAGCATCTCCACTTCATATTTAAAATTTTTGTTGCAATTTTTTTCTTTCTCTATTGAGCTTAGAGAGGAAAATTCCTATTACTTAGTTTGATCTCAAGAGTCTATGTAATAATTGATATTGGAAACGGTCCAAGTAAACTGGTCAACTTTTACGTATAGCAGGGAATGTGACTACCTTTTTGTGTGTTATTTTTGTCTAAAAGCAATTCATCTTTGGGGCCTTTATTAGATATTTATGCCTTTTCCATGTTACTTACGTAATGTGAAATCAATTTTTGATGTCGCAATCAAGGTAGTCATCAAACCACCTCAGAAACAAAAGGAGAAGAAAAAGCCACGTCAGGGATGTTTTGTGTCAGTAACTCTATTCTACCTTCAACACTCGTAACTTTATGTGTTGCTTAGTTTTGTGTTCATTTGTTATGGTTTACTATTTTTTATCTGAATGCCATGGTTACTCGTGACATCTGCTTTGAAGTTATTAGGATATATTAATAAAGCCTCAACACCTTCTTCCTCCTGATGACACGTGGACAAAAAAACTCTCCTCCGTGCGCGCCTGTGGCCTTCCAGGTTGGCTAAAACAGAATACGTGGCTTGTACGTGGCATCTATCTCGTTCCTAAATTGACATTTCTTCTGTAGGGTTTCACCATTTTTCCTCACGCACCTCTCATTTCACCCTTTTCACCTTCTTTCTTTCCTCTCTAGGGTTTTTACCCTTTCCCACCACCAGTTTTGATCATTGTCCAGCAGTTTGGTACAAGAAAATGTTGTCATGTCGCTCATTGTGCAAGAAACTTTTCTTCTTGCTTTGGATTTGACCAGATATGTTCTTTCTTTTGCAGTTTTGTGGTGTTGAGAATCGGTCTATTTTCTTGCATTTTCAACTTTTGCCATTATCATAGTAACTCAGATTTTGATGCTTTTGCTGCCCAATTTCTTTCAAATTTCCTGCTCGACGGTTGCCCTTCTTCCGATTTTTGTTACTAATACGCTTTTGCTGTTCAATTTCTTCCAAATCTTCCCCTCGGGTGTTGCCTCTGCAAGCTGTTTCAACAAATTTTTTAACTCCACTTTGGATAAATTGGTGGGTCAGTAGTGTGGAGGACCTTTTAAAGGATTTTGCCATAATTGACACTAAAGGATTTGCTTTACTTGCACCTTTGTACAGCCCTTTTTGAAGTTATTCACCAGCCACATGAAGCCTTGCAATTTTCTTATGTGTGATGTTTACTCTTCTCTTCTACTCTATTTATTTGATTAAATATGCATTTTTGTTTCTTTTGAATTGTAGATTTCGTGGTTCCATGATTGATTCTCTTTTCTTTTTTATATTTTATTCAAATGCCTAATGAAACTAAAAGTGTTCCACAAATTTTGTAGCTACTATTCTTATCATGCTTTTATTGATTTTGGATTTTTGGATATATTCGTCTCTCGTGAGGTAACTTGAATTCTTTAAAAAGATTTTATGTGTGCATGTGCTGTGTGATTTTCTTGAATGTTTCTTGAATATATTTGTTGGACGATAGTCTCTTTCAAATATAGTTTACAGATTAGTGTTCAGTGTAAAATATGTTACTTTTCAGTATTTATGAGTTTGTCTATAGGGTTTGAGAAAATGCAGACATTTGGTTGGACTTCTGCTGAAACAAAAATGCACATGGTTAATGATCACGGCAAGGTCTCTCATTAGCTGTTTCTTTTTAGAAATTTCTGCAAGGTTATTTTTGAGTTGCACTGACAATACAGTATGTTTATTAATACCGCAGTGGACTTTAGGTGTGGAGACATTAGGGCCAAATCCACGGCATCTTTTCGAGGTTTATGCACTCGAGTTGAACAATTATTACAATAAGTAAGTTGTAATGCATGGCTAGATAAATGTTCCATTGTTAGGATTAAGTTGTACTGGGTTTTTGTTATCTGCCAAACGCAAATTAGTTAAGATTGAATTACTTGTAGATTTTGTTGTCTATGTGTAACTTTTGTTGGTTACTGTTGTTTGATGGACATCGCATGTAGTTTTACTAATAATTTCAGCATGATATCTAAGATGATTAATCCTGCAATCTTTATGCATCTTAACATGCATTAAACATTAAACCACTTCCTCTCTTGCTGAAACAGATGTGTACATGGATATGCTATTTGTCCTTGTATAAATAGACAATTTCTTGAATGATTATTGATATTATGATTAAGTTCACTTGGATGTCATTGTGATTTAAAACAGGTTATCATTTTTTATATATCCAAAATCAAGTGGAATTTCAATTGTATTCGTGGCTTGATTCACTTTTTCAGTATGAAAGAATCTGGTTGGTATTTATTAAATTTCCATTGATAATTGGCATGCTTTACAATGCAAAAAATTTTGTGCTGTTTTGTTCAATTTTTGCATCCAAGCTGCCAATTTACCGTCCATCCCTCACTGTTTTAGTTCGATTGCCGTCTAAACTTTTCCAAATTGTTCGAACTTTTCTGCAATTACTTATTACAAAAAACTCCTAACCAGATGTTTTGCAGGAATTTGAAGATCTTGTGGTTAAGGGAGAAGCCATTGCGTTAAGATTGGTTGTCACGTGAAGAAGCCATCAAACCTTCATGGGACTTATTCTTTCTTTTTTCTCTTTTTTTTTTTTTGCCTTTTGTGTTATGTTTCATGGCCACCAAACTTTTTCCTGTATTTTACATATATACTGTGATTGACATGTTTTGGTATGCTTGATGAATTGTTTTTATCTGTTCGATGGATTTTTTTCCCTTTTCGGCTGCTCGATAGTTTTTGCAGTTTTGGTGGCTCCAATTGATAGCTTACTGTGATTTTTTTTTCTATTTTAACTTAGAGATTATCATCTCTGTGTATTTTGATTTGCTGCCTGATTCAAAGTGGTTTGAGCCTCCATGATCTTTTCCTTTTGCTATCATGTCATCTTATTGTCTTGTGGATAACTTATTGACATGGTGGATAATAACGTGGTCATCTCTATTCTTTAGCTATTAGGCCGGCTCCTTTCTAATCATTCAAATCTATCAATTCCCTGTGAAAAGGCATCAATCGTACATTTGTATTGCTTTTTTATTTTCAGCATTTCTCTTGTTTTCTGTCTTGGCCATGCATTGTCTTTAGCCTTGTCCTGTTATCTTTGTTCAGGTTTGTTTTGCCTTGGCCATGCCTATTAATTTTTTTGTCCTGTTTTTTCGATAGTGCATTGCTACTGCTTTAGCCGTCCCTCTTCAACTGATGGCATGGGTTACTTTATTGGGTAAGTAAGTGATACAATCTTCTAATCAGATTGCAAATCTATATGCCTTATAATGGTTGTTGATTTTCTATTCTCTTTTTACCTATTTTTATAGATCCTATACTCATATCATGTCAACTGATGTGGAGCTTAACTTGCCAGTGAGAGAATATGTTGTGGTTTGAAAGGTTTGCTTACTACTTTATGAAATATATCTTCTATGCCTGGATCATAAGTTTGTGTTGGTTTGCAACTTTGAGGACACAAGAATATTGAAGTGTTGACATTCAAATGTTGCATATATTCACTCAAAATCTTTTGTTAATGTTAGGCAGTTATTAGTCCAATTTTTACCTTAAGTCAACTCCATAGAAAATTAACACTTTTTTGCATTTTGCATTTTAAGCTTTTGTCTGCTTTGCTTCAATTTAGTAGTTTTCTATTGCATCCCTTAAGAAGCATGCAAAATGCAATCTTTTTAATGCCATTTATTACCATTCACAGACAAATAATGAGGAAAGGCAAAAATAGCATGTGCATATACTTTGGAAATGTTAATATTCATCAAGTTCTTACTCTATGTAAAGAAAATTCGTAGGGTGATGCATGGAGATTCTTTGAGGGTTTTGTATGAGTCGATGAGGAAAAAGTGGAGGAAAGATCCGAAGTTCCACTATTCTACCAATGAAAAAGAGTAGAAATTTACTTCCTTTTGTCATTGCCTCCTTGAATAATTTGTGATGACTTTCTTATCTCTGGTTTATAGTTATAAATAAATTTTTTTTCTATTTTCAGTCTCTGAGACATGATTGCAAATAAAAACTATTATGTTTTTAGGCTATGACTTATAATCATAAATAAAAAAAATTCCTATTTTTAGAGTTTGGTTTATGATTTTATATAAACAATTATTTTGTTTCTAATCTTTGTGAAGAGATTTAGAGTCATCATTATCTCTTCATGTCATACACATTTTTCACAATTCTTTTTCTCTTTGATGCATACACATTTTTCTGATACCTCACATGATTTCTATTGGCCTTGCAGTTTTTTTTTTATGGAGAAGCAGGTCATGAGTTTTTTTGTACGAATATTAAAAGTTAGTAGAACTTTGATTGTTTCTCCAAACTATTGCGCATAAGGAGCATAATGATCCAAAACTTAAGAAATTAACACTCTATATGTATGTTATTCTAGATTTGCTTCCTTGGAAGAAAGTAACTTCCTCACTTCCTACTGAAAACCTGGAACTGAGATTATCTGATGCTCTTTTGCTGACCTTGGCCGATTATATGTTCAGTAATGAGTATATCAACTACCTTATAACATATTCCTTTGACTTCCTGAATGAGGAGTTATTGTCTTACTACATATCATTCCTAAGGTTTGCTACACCTTATGGTTTTCTTAGCTTTAATAATTTTTATTTCTTAGGTATTCCATTAATTATTTGTATTTTCAATTCCTAATAAAATGTTTCATGTTATTTTGTTACATATCCTGGGGCAATAAGTGGAAAGCTAACAAGAATAATATTCCGTTGGTGGTTAATACTCGTGATGTAAGTTATATTATTATGTTGTTTTTATTCTGTTGTATGAAAATATTTTTTCAAGAGATTTCAGTTATAAGTTTGTCAAATATCTTGTTTTATTGTGGACTTGTTGCCGAGTTTATGTTTAGTACATAATTGTGTTATACTGCAATTATTTTGACATAGATGAAAGGGGTCTTTTCTATCTTTTTGTTACTGCCTTTATTTGATTTTACATTTTCATAGCCACTGCCTATTCCTAATTCTATAGCAATAGCTAAATTCCATATGCCTTTGATTTTATGTCATGGCCTTGAAGCTTCGTTGTACTTGTACCTCCTCTGGGAAACCACAAATGGGTCATGTATCAGTTTACCTATTTTCCTATTATTGCCCTTATTTGATTTTACCTTTTTCTTTGCCACAGTTACTATTCCTAATTTTATTGTAGTAGCTAAATTTCATCTGACTTTGATTGTCAAAGTCAAGGGCTCAAGGCTCTAGCTTTACATGATTTTCCTTTCTCTTTATGTTCTTTTGTCTTTTGTGGCTATATCTTTCTATGTAATGGAAATAAAGCTTTCCTTTCATCACACTATTTTACTTTCTCCTTTTGTGTCCAAGTCTCTATGGCTTTAATTTGGCAAATTGTATCATGACCAGAAAAGCATATAATCTTCTTGGCTTTTTGCTTTGCGTTCTAATTTTGCTGTGAGAAATCCATTTTTGGTTTTTAGTTTTTTCCTTGATTTAAGTTAGTACAAATTTTATTTTTTGCCATTTCAATGGTGGAATGGATCTAAATTCTTTCCTCCTTCCACCAAATTTATCAAATTTTTTATATTATGTTAGATCTCTTGACTAATCCATCATCCAATGCTTCATACTAGGAATATAGAAAAATATGGTATCCATGTGTTTTAATGCACCAAAATACATTGAAAAACTAACTAGGTGTGGAAAATCTAACTTCCATGCTCATTTATGCCCCGGTTACTATTGCGGTGAACCATACAATTGTCTGTATGTTTTCGCTCAGCCCATTTTTTTTCTTTCCAAGTAATATTTTGTTATTCCGTCCGTATAACTTCTGAATTTTCTTTTCAATTTTCGATAGTTCAATAACGGGAACATATGGAAATGAACCTGACAAAATGGCAACCTTTTTCAGGAGAAGAAAAGCATCCGACCAACATCTTCTGCTGAGCGCATATTTGGTCAAACTCTCTTGTCAATGTCCTCAAATGAATTTATTTGTTTCTATCAGTAGGCTGATTGCAGGTTGACTCAACGTATTGACGTCAATGTCAAAGTAAGTAATGCTCCCACATTGTATTATTTGTTCATGTTACTATTGTAGCTGCATTAATAACCATCCTTTTTTCTAATCTTATTTTGCCTAACCTTTTTCAGAATCTATACTGGGCCGATAGTGGTGATTTGGTGGCCATGGCAAGTGAATCTTCTTTTTACATACTCAAATATAATGTAAGGCGGTTGACTCTATTTTTACTAAACTTATTAAAAGTTGTGTTATCTGAGCTTACTGTAGAGTTGATCCAATCTGAATTCAAATCTTGCAGTGTAATATAGTTTCTTCCCATCTTGATAGTGGAAAGTTAGCAGATGAACAGAGTCTTGAAGATGCATTTGAGCTTCTATATGAAATAAATGAAACAGTCAGAACTGCAATTTAGGCAGGGGACTGCTTCATCTACAATAACTCTTCTTGAAGACTAAATTACTCTGTTAGTGGTGAGGTATGGGTCTTATTTTAACAACTGACCCACTTGTAGACAATTTCCTGCAGTGAAACTTGTTGTAACCCATACATTTTTTTTAGGTTACCACGATGTTTCATTTACACCGATTCATGTACTTGCTTGGAAGATTTGCTAACTAGAGTAGAGTGTACCTTATTGACAAAGAATTCAAGTGAGTACGCTTCATTTTTTTTACTGTTTTGACATGGTTTACTGTAATGCTTAAATTTTCCAGTGAAGCCTTTTCTCGTTCATTTTTGTTGCGGTGTGATAGGGGGGGTTGATGAACCTGTTTTAATTTCCATGGAACTCAGTTCATCGCTTAGATCTTTTTGTTTGTATTCCTTCTGTTTTTCTAAGTCACTTTGAAGCCATATGGTAAATATGACATTTTTGTACTCTCTTTTCAGCATTCACTATGTGAATTCTCCTTTTCTGTTAGAATGGTGGTTGTGTTTTGATGATTAAGAACTTTTTAAAGTATATGATTAAAGCACGAATGTTATCACTGTTCATGCTTGGTTCGTCCATCCACCACATCACATGCACACTACTTTTTTCACTTGTTCTAGCTTAAACGACATTGTTTCTTGCAGCACCCACTTTAAAAAATGATGTCGTCTCTTTCATTTATGTTGGGTTTCTGCCACTGCACTCATCTTGTGTAGTTTCAGCCTTCCTGAGGTCGCCCTCTTTTTCTTTTTTCTCAAACTATCGCCACTCTCAAATTGTCAAATTCTCTCTCTTTTTAGTTTGTATGGAATGGTTTTTTTTTCCTTTTTTGTTTTTGTGAATCAATTTGGAGTAACTTTGTGGAAGAACATTGGAGTTCGGTTTATGCCTTTTGCTTCGATCTAATTATTTTAGACTCTGGTTGAATAGTTATAAATGTTGATGCAATTTTTTTAGTTTTTTAGTAGATTTGTTGATTCTGGCTTGTCAATTCATATTTTTTTTCTTTATTTATATTTTGTTGCTTTTTCAAAGTAAATTACTGAATTGGTTAATCCAAAGGTTTTTAGTAGTGCTGGTATGCTTCATTTCGCTGCTGCTTGATTGCTCAATTTGATGATGATTATGTATGATATGTTCAAAAGGACTATTGAGTTACATTGGATATGCAATTGTCCATTGGCATGGTGGAGTTTTGTAGGTGCATTACAGATAATGTTTTAGAAATGCAAATAAAAGCCTGTTATAAAGGAAAATCTGTGTTGTATTATAGTGTTATGTATTGATGATATGAGATGAAAGCATCTTTTTTGGCCATTAATATTCTTTTATATAGCATACTTTTATGTTAATGCAGAATTATATTAATCCTTTTCTTTAGTTTTAGGATGGTATTGTGCATATCAAATTGATTAGAGTTGTTATGCCAAAACGAAGTGTAATGACAAAAGAGAGTTTTACTAACATGTTATTTTTGTCAATTGTGAGCTTGTCTTCCAATGGAAAAATGTTGCTTACAATAATAAATGTTTAATTTGTATGTATTTTTTAGATGGATGAGAGAATTGGTGGGTGAAATCTGACTGGAAGAAAGATGAAAATACCGTTGGGGAGTGAAACTGCACTTTGGTAAACGGAATAGAGATCCTAATGACAAAGATAAGCTTCCCCCTGTAATTTTTTTGCCTCTTTTTTGCTTTCAAATTTGAACTTTGGGTCAAATGCTATTGATTGTGGTGACCTAATGTAGGTATTTAGACTAATGAAGACTATAGATTTTATGCCATTTTTGCTGAGTTCCCTGAATCCAGCAATAAGGACAAAATCTTAGTTCTCCAATTCTCAGTGAAGCATGAACAGAAGCTTGATTGTGGTGGTGGATACATGAGGTTGATCAATGATGACATTGATCAAAAGAAATTTGGTTGTGACACCACATACAGGTCATTTATAAATAGTGATTATTGTTTTATGTTCCTTTTGGACGCCAACTATGAATGCTGATTTGTTAATTGCCATCTACAGTATTGTGTTTGGACCTGAATGGCTACACCACCAAGAAAGTCAATGCCATTCTCACCTACAATGGCACAAACCACCTCATAAAGAAGGAAGTTCCTCGTGAAACTGACCAATTGACTCATGTCTACACCTTCATCCTTCATTGAGATGCTGCTTACTGCATTCTAATTGATGATGTTGAGAAGCAGACTGGTAGTTTGTACTTTGATTGTGACCTTCTTTCACCCAAAAAAATTAGGATCCAGATTCTAAGAAAGTAATTTCATTTGCATGACCTTTTGTACTAGCTAGAATTTCAATCCTAATATAATATTAATCTGGTCACGTAGTGTTGACAGACTGAAGATCGGGATGATAAGAAGCGTATTCCAAATCCTGAGGATAAGAAACCAGGCATATATTATCTCTTTAATTTTTTCATTTCAAATTAATTTGAGAATTGTCTATATTTATGGTTCTAAGAAGAATTCCTGTTTCTATAGGGTTATGATGATATCCCCTAGGAGATTGCCGATCCTGATGCCAAGAAGGTAGTGTTCAGTTGATTAGTGATATCTTATTCTTTTGTTTCAGCTTTAAATCGTGTCCAGAGAATATGGTTAATGATTAGTTTTTTTAATTCCAACCTGAGGACTGGGATGATGAAGAAGATGGTAAGTGGACTGTCACAATCATTCCCAATCATGAATACAAGGGTCCATGTAAGTTCGAGGTATGTTGTCAGAATTTAGATTTGAGTGCATTCACTCTAGATGGGTGTGAGTTCTCACTTCTCACTAGCCTTTTGCCATTGCCAGAAAATCAAGAACCTTAATTACAAGGGAAAATGGAGGGCTCCTATGATTGATAACCCAAGGCTCCTATGATTATCCATGGCAATTTAAATTTACAACAAATTAGGCTGTAATTCTTTCCATTACACTTTTACATTAATAAACTCTTATTATATAGTTCTTCATTCAAAATTTTCAATTTTCTCAATTCTTAATTCTATTATAAATTTATTCCCCCGAAATATCAATATTATTTCTTCAAATTTTCTATCATTTATACTAATCAGTGGGCATTCAATAAACTGCGCATTGCGCAGTTATTGCCTGCTAGTCACTTTTTAATTTCTAAAATTTTCTGCTTTCTTCTTCTTCTTCTTCTTTTTTAAAAGGGAATTAGAGCACAATTGTCTTCCAAAAATAGATCCAGGACCAACCTAAACTGCTCTTTTATGTCATGAAAGTTTGTAAGGGGAAACATTAGTATTTGCTAGCAATAAAACTTGTTTGCCTACTAATAATGATATCATGATCTAAAGACATTTGGGATAGAGAATGAAAGTTCTTTCCACAATTTAAAGAAAAAAAAAAAGGATGTGAGCCTGAGTTTAAAGGAGATCCTTCGATTGTGAATGTGCATTACTGCTAGTAAAATGCTTTCTTGCAAGAGTAATAAGGTATGATGTGTGATATAAAGTCAAATAAGAAAGCTTGTTGAAAATAAAATGTGGTTAAAGCTAGCATTTGATTATTTTTTTTAGGGTGTCAAGAAGGAATAACTGAAAATAGGATAAATTTAGTTACAAAATTTATTTTTAAACTCTTAGCATACAAACTTTGATTATTATTAATCAGGAGATTTCAATAAAAATATGGATGACTTTGACTTTGGAAATGATGAATATTAAGTAGATGATATTTAATTTGGTTTTACATTCATATTTTTAAATTTGTATTGTACTTTAAAATATGAAATTTAATGTTATTAATTGAGGTTTTGACTAATTTATTTATTATACATATTTAAGTGTGGAATTGTCTATTTTGTGGCTTAAATCATAAAGATGCATTGAATAAATTATTTGGCAGTGTTATTATTTGGTGTGGAGTGTTTTTGGATGTTGGATGTTTACTCTTAAATAGGTGTTGATAAAGTACTGAATATACATACATGGTATCTTTTATAATAATGATTGTAAATTAACACATGTATACAATCTCTTTTTTTGTGAAAAAACAGGTATTAGTAATAAAACATTAATTATTATAGTATTTTGGTCATTTTTTATAGGACCTTATAATTCTATCGATCCAATTCTACTACTCCATATCGATTCCACGAGGGAATCCGATCCTGTGAACTTTGTTTCATGATATTAAGATCATTATACTACATAGCAACCAAATTGTCTCCATATAAAGGTACAACAAGTTCATCTTTTACTTCCCACTAACTCAATGATCCTTAACAAATTTAGCATTTTTAACTTCAATCACTCTTAGAGTATATGAGCAAAAATAGAATGTAAACCATTTGAAGTTCACTACATAGTCGATAAAATAACCACTTATTGTTCATTCATCTAATTACCTTATGTTTGGGTTATAAACTATAACTTCAACAGAACTACCCTATATGTGCAAATGTTTTAAACTAGGTTTCTAACTAAGTTATAATTCAAAAGGTGTATTGGACACAACTTTAAACGGAACCCTATTTAATATATATATATATATATATATATATATATATATATATATATATATATATATATATATATATAGATATAGTAATTCACTCCAAGGAGATAAAGATAAAATTGTATTGTTAATCATGTTTCTAACCATGTCTATAAGTGTTTGGTTCCTTTTCATAGTGACACCATTTTATTGTATTGTGCCAATCATTGTATATTGAGCAATAATACCTTATTCTTATAGGAACTTAGCAAACGGACCAACTATATATATGTGTGTGTGTGCATGTATATATCCTTTTTATGTATAACAAGCATAATATTATCCACCTTTTTTTTATTAGACAATTTTAATTTTCTAATCCTTTTAGTTTTTTATCTCTAATTTGAAGATTTTGAATACATCTAGTATTTCAAATTTATCATATAGGAGATAAAGATACATAAATCTCTAATAGTCATTAATAAATGAGATAAAATATTTCTGACCATTCAAGCAAGAAGTAGAACATGGCCCATAGATATATGTGTGTCCAATTTGAAATAGTTGAGAACTTATTTTGGCACCCTTAGTAGTTTTGTTGGTCTACTTGCCTTTTGTGCACTTCACGCAAGTACCAATGTCAGTAAAATCTAAAATTAGTAGAATTTTATCATTTACTAATTTCTTCATTCTTTCTATAGAGATATGTCTCAATCTCCAAAGTCTTGATGAATTCTCATTCACAATACAATATTTAGTGTCATATTTATGCACTATCAAAAGACTATGCTCATATGTAGGATTTTGCTCAAGTTGAAATAAAAAACCATTCAAATTGGCAGAGCCAATAATTTTATTATCTTTTAAAAATAGCATTTGTCTTTGTTTCCATTTTTCTTCATAGGAATATTTTTTCCTTTCTTTGGATTTCCTTTAGAATGAATCGCAACATGAACAACTTCAATTGAGTTATTTTCCCACCTCTATTTCTTGTGAACATGCATGGTCCCGATTTTCTTTATATGTGTTGCATTAAATCTTAAATAGAATATACTCTATATAAAGAGAGTTGAGAATCAAATATACTAATAATTGCTCAAATATTTCAACCTTAGATTTTAATTGAATAGCTACAACTCTCATCTCCATAATATACTCCTGTATACTAAAGCTTTTGTCAAGGGTCATGCTAAAAAGTCTTTTCATCAAAGGTGGTTACCGTGAATTTGTTAGAGCTTACAAACTATTCTTCAATCGCTTTTTATGTAAACTTTGAAATTATTAGATTTAGGGATTGCGCCTCTAATACTAGGACTTACTTGGGACTTGATGAGCATCCCACTCAAGTGATCAAATTGCTCCGAACACTCATAATTAGACCTTTCAATTGGTATGCATCATTTTGTGGGTTCTGGTGGTATATCCTCACAGAGTCACAGGTCTAAGTCCATGCACCTAATATCAAAAGGATATTATTGTTTTATTTAGTGTAATTTTCACCAATCAGAATTGGAGTATCAACAGAATTAAAGTAAGCAATTACTACAAGAAAAATAACTTTTAACAACAAGAATTATAGTGACAACTTAAATTTTTTTCACTACAACCAGGCTTCAATGACAAGTATTGAAGTCATCAAAAATTTGTAGACATTTTATCAACTTTAGTGACGACTAAGACAAACTCATCACTAAATCGTGAGTAAAGTATGGCATGAAATACAATCCCTGACTTGGACCAGAAATACTAACCAAAATTCGTGACAAGAACAGTTGGGTCATTAAAAGTGTAATGTTTGTCTCTTAGTGACGAACTATGATTGCCAATAATATTTGAACTTTTATTGATGTCGTTTTGTGGTTGCTAATTTATACAAATATATATAAACTCTTAATTATGCATGTATATACAATAGTGTATATATATATATATTTACATATAGTTACATGTATTGAGAATGATTTAAATATATTAAAATTAATGTTTCCAAATTTCTCATTTTATGAATATGTAAATATGATTAAATATTAAAGTAGAATACATTGTTTTCTATCTTTTGTATTCAATGAAATTTAGATTGATTTTTTTTAAAAAAAAAAAAATTTGTGTAATAAATTTAAGAAAATGAAAATAATTTGAAGATACACTTACATTGGGCTTGAAAATTTAATTCACACATAAATTGGACTTAAATATACATTTTTACATTTGGCCCAATAAAACCACACACAACCTATATTATTAATTGGACTTCAATATCTAGTTCTCTGTTTTTTTTTTTTTTTGAAGGTGCTAAATATTACTTAAAAGAAAAGTTACATTATAACAATATAGATAACCTACCGTGCGCTAGATTATGTAGCTTGCTAACTTCTAACCTAGGAGATTTGATCATTACACAACTCTCTAGATTATGAACTACTTTCCTAATGTCTTCTACTACACTTCTTGCATGAGTGTCACATTTTTTGGATGCTCCAAAGCTTGCAGTGCCATCAATGAGTCTATCAATAATTTCACTCTATTCCAACATTTCTTGACTACTTCCATCATGGCTTCCAAAATTGCTAATAATTCAGTTTGTACTGGAGAAAGAGCATACACTCTTTTTGAGTTTGTGGATAAAACTCGTCCTTCACTATCCTCTACTACCCATGCAACCGCAGTTTCTCCATGATCCTCTTTGAAGAACCCATCTGTAGTGATTTTTACTAAGTCCCTACAGCATTGTTCATCATTATTGTCCCTCATTCCCATCTTGTCCTCAGTGGCCCTATCATGGTTTCCTTCAATTTGCAATTTTTGGTCTCTTTCTTCTCCTCTTGCACTTCACTCCAACCCTCCTGCATTTCTTTGAGAATTGTAGCAGATTTCTTCCAGATGTTTTCGGGGGTTTCCACCTTGTTCTCCCACACAACATCACATCTCGCTCTCCATAAAGTCCATACTATAGCCGCCGAGAGTTTTATATCATCTAGTGTGGGTGCTTTGAGAATTCACATCCTGAACTAGTGATCAAATTTCATGGGTGTTCCCACATCAAAGTTGAACCCCAACAGGGAGCATCTCCAAGTCCTTTTAGCCATTTTGCAGCTTAATAAAATATAGGAGGTGGTTTCATCCTCCTTGCAACACCAATAGCATTTTGGAGGCATAAGAACACTTCTTTTCCACAATTGATTAGCCGTTGGGCAGATCTCATGAATTGCCTTCCACAAAAAAAAAAAAAAAAAAAGGATGTTTGCTGGCATTTGTAAAGACCACAATTTTTTTTTCCAAATTTCTCTTCATCAAAGTCTTCTTTCCAATTGTTACTTCTAGAGGCAGAGGTTGATGATTTTTTCTAGTCCTCTATGTTCATCCCCAAGTAGTATTTAGATTTGACTTTGTGATTACCATTCTTTTCCTCTTCTCAATATAGCTTGTCCTCTACTTCTTCAGAGAATTTTGACAAATGAATGGCAAGATTTCTTGAGACTATGTCTTGCGGGAAGATTGTTCTAATTAGTGGGATTCTCTAGCACCTATTTCTATCAATCAAATATGCAACTTTAATATTGATATTTCCTTCTTGGAATAAAATGCTTCCCTCATATAATACTCCTCCAACCCCATCACTAGTTATACCCTTTGTCTGATTTTATGAATTCCTTTTCACCACAATATTTGGTTGTGAAGAACTTCGAGAAGGAGGAGTTTTTGTCTGATTGTATTTTCCAAGCCACTTTGCCAACAGAGCTTGATTCATATCCGGATTGATCTCATTCCTAGTCCTCCTCTAAATTTAGACTTACAAATTGACTACCATGATTTCCAATGTATTCCTCTTCCTTCTTTGTCTCCTTTCCACATGAACTTGGCTAGGAAGCTATCAATGGTTTTCGATATGAAAGTTGGAATTCTGAACACACCAAGCACATATAATGGTATTGATGCAAGGGCATGCATAGCTAAGATAATTCTACCCATGACCGAAAGATGTTCATTCTTCCACTTATGCACCTTCCCTTTAATCTTCTTCACTAAATCTCCAAAAATCTTTGTTTTTGAATTGGAGAAATTTAGATTGTGGCCTAGATACTTGCCTGTGACATCCACTATTGGGATAGTGAATATGACTTATAATAGACTCCTCCATTCCATGCTTGTGTTTAGGCTGACTACCATTGATGACTTGCTGAAGTTGATTCTTTGGCCTGATTGAGCTGCAAACAAGTTTAGAATTCTTCCCAAGCCATTGATTGCCTTCATTGTAATTTCAAAGAAAGTTAGGCAGTCATCTGCGAACATGAGATACGACACCCTTGGAACATTTCTTCCTACTTTGATTCTTGCACATGCTGCCTCTTCTGCCTTCAATAGCATTTTTGATAGGGCATGCTGACAAAAGATAAACAAGAATGGTGATAAAGGCCAACCCTGTCTAAGGCCATTTTTCGGCAATATAGTTCTAGACAATTCTCTATTCAGTTTTTTTTTTTTTATGGAGACCGTGGTCACACATTGCATGGTTAGCTCAATCCAGTCTTGTGGGAAGCCAAATTTCCTTAGCATGTTTTCCAAGAAGAACCAAGACAGCCTATCGAAAGCCTTGCTCATATCCAGTGTTAGGGCAGCTAGATACTTATTTCATTTTCTTTGTTTTCTTATGTGTTCTAACACTTCATGGGCTAGAAGAACATTTTCATTGATGGACCTACTAGATACAAAAGCATTTTGGTTTGGTGAAATCAAGTCATTGATCACATTTTTCAACTTATTTGCTAAAACCTTTGCTATCACTTTATATAATATATTACAAAGGCTTATAGGGTTATGACATTTTTGGATTAGGATAATCAGCGTTTCATTCCATGCTGGTTTCAACTCCTTCGTCTTAAATAATTCCAGAACAGTAGCAATGACTCCTTGCCCCACTATGTCCCAAAATTCTTGGTAAAACCCCGTTGGTAGTCCATCAAGTCCTAAAGATTTCCATTTGCTCATCTGAAAGACTGCTTCCTGGATTTCTTCTCCTGTGAATTCCCTGTTTAGCCACTCCTTTTGTTCATTGGTTAGTTGCTCTTCTACATTTTGGAGCACTTGCTCCTGCTCATTCTTGTCCATGTTGTCCCTCAGGAAGTATGACTCATCTCTCCATATTCTTTCCAAATGAATGGTTATGATCTCCATCATTTCCTGCTGGTTACTTGTCCATTCCCCATTCTTTGTCCTTAGTTGATTCATATGATTCATTCCATTCCTTTTGCATGCCCAGTAGTGAAAGAATCTTGTGTTCGCTTCCCCTTGACTAACCCACTGAATTTTTGATCTTTGCTTCCAATACTCACATTGTGCTTCCAACAGTTTATCTAATTCCTCATTTTTCTTGTCCTCTAGTTCCAATTCATCCTTGATATTCACATTCTTTTGTATTGCTTCCAGCTCTGTGTGCAGATACTTTATCTTCCTTTCCAAGCAACCAAACTTAGTATTGCTCCATTTGCTTAACTGATCACTGGTTTCTCCTACCATCCTCCAAACTTCCTCCATCTTGGACTAGGCTCGATCATTCTTGGTTTCCCTTGATTTCCATATGTTTGTTACAATGTCTCGTGTCTCATTTGTGTTGGGTCCAGAACCTCTCAAAAGGTCTTGGATGCCTTGTATTTTTTCTTTCTTTTCTCAGTTGTGAGTCTATTAGCATAGGGCCATGGTCAAATCTATAAATGGGAAGGTTTCGAACCACAACCCTAGGAAATATTTTGAACCACGCCATGTTGGCCACTACTCTATCTAGCCTTTCATAAATTCTCTCCTCTCCTTTTCTATAGTTGGACCATGTGTACCAAAGTCGATGGCTTTTAACCTCTGTTAAGCCCAACGCCTCCAAGATTCTCTTCATCTGCTGCGCCCTTTGCTTTTGAATTTGATTTCCTTTTTTTTTTTGTCTTCATGATTCCATACTTGATTAAAAATCCCTACAATAGCAACTGGCACTAACACTCCTCTAAATCTATTCAATACTTCCTCCCACATTTTCTCTCTCTTATCTTGTTGGGGCTGTCCATAGAGAAGAATTAACATTCATTCTTTTCCCATGACTTCTTTTATTTTAAACAAAAAGAAGTTTTGTGTTTTGCTTATCATCTCCAAACCTACCTCATCTGTCCAAGCTACACACATGCCCCCCTTGAAGCAGACAACCATTTCCTAATCTTATCTTCTCGACTCTTAGTCTCCATTAAAAAGAGAATATTTGGATTTTGGGAATAGATCATCTTGTTCAATATTTTAACTGTTAGGGGTTGACCCATACCCCTGCAGCTCCAGCTTAATAACCTCATGGTTGTTGGGGTGATTAATTTGGTTCAACCACCCGTAAAACCCCTTCATCCTTCAATTTCTCTTTCATAATCAGATTTAATATTTCTGTGAGCAGTCTTGCCATAGTCACCAACTCTACTATTACCCCAAGTCTTTCACTCAGGCAACCCAGCTCATATCTCACTATAATTTGCTTTAGGTCCTCCTGTATGTCTGTTTCATTCACCCTTTGTTTCTAGAAGCTGATAACTTGCAATTCCTAAACTAAATCCCTTTTTCTTTTTGCAAAATGTGGTTGTACTGCAGGGTTTTCTTTCAAACTCCATTCCATAGCCTTTCACTGCAGATCTTGCTGGTATGCTTCATCCATGCTCCATAAGCTCAGGTTTGGTGAAGCCACCTTTTGTTCTTTTGAAGAGTGTTTCTTTTTGCTCACATAATTTTGTTGGATATTGTTTGGGTCGTATTCTGTTTCTGGCTCTCTAGGATGGTCTTCCTGATTGATTGTTTGCATTTTTGGTATTGGGTTATTATTGTGATGTGCTTGGTTTACTTCTTTAGTTCTTTTGTTTTTGGTTCCCAAACTCTCCTCTTGGGCTGGTCCAGTTTTCCTCTTACCCTTTCTGATTTGTGTCATTTTCTTTCTTTCCTCCCTTGTAAGCCCTATTTGTTGAGCCCGTTGTTCCAAGTTCGAATCACTTGATGTCTCTAGGCTTGTGTCCTGCTCACTTTCTTCATTTGACCACAATCCTCATCCATCACAAGCTTTATTGCTCTTGGGCTATTTTGTAGTCCTCCCAATCTTAGTTTCTCCATTTCACTGTCAGTCCACACTTCTTTGGCCCAATTCAAAATTTTCTGTTTTCCTACTGCCTTCTCTGTCGTTTCAGACATTGAAATCAATTTAATGGACATGACATCCACTTTGCTAATTGCTGCACCCATTCTTGTCTTCAATTGAATTTCTTAAAACCACTCCGGCTACTATCAATCATTGCCTCTGAGTCACTTTCATCATTAATGATCACCATTTTGTTTGTGAACAGCAGATGGAACCACCGTGCTGGAGGTCTTTCCACATTGATCAGAACTATAGCTTGAATTTGGTTTTCTACTGTTTGAACTACTCTTGTACAATCTCACCTTCTACTATTACAATCACTCTCGTTTACACATGCTGGTGCAGCTGTGGTTCAGTGCCAACCAGGCCTAATATTCTGAAATCTTCTGGCATAGTCATACCCAGAGTATCAATTTCTTGTTCTGATACCTGCTCTAGAATTTCCATTCTGAAAGGTTCTTGCTGGATATTTTCATTGTTTTCTAGTTGCAATGTGGCCTCTTTCTACACCTCTGGCTCCATTTGATCTTGATGATGATTTACTTCTTCCTTATCCCCTGGAGACTATACTTCCTCTTCTTGCTCATCTTCTACATTTTCACCTAGCATATCCATATTGACTTTTGCATTGTGGTACACTTGTGGATAGTGTTCCAATATCATACGGAACCAAAACCCATCTGCGAAATTATCTGCATTTCCTGATTGGAAAAATGCGCTTAAATCCTATATGTAGCTATATGGGATCCTTATTGATCTTTTGTGAGGCATGTGTCTGAAAGCTCTAATATTGCTTGGATACAACTCCTGTTGATCATCTAAATGTATTGGCACACCCAGACTCTCTCCAATTCTTTCAAAATGATCATCTAAAAAGATTTCTAAAAGTTCATCATCTCTCAATCAACATCTATTGAAAGTATGCCCGATTAATCCACACCTTCTACACATTTTGAATAATCTTTCATATGAACAAGATACCTATGCTATGTTTTCATTCTCTAATCTTAGACAAAACCCTGGGCATAGTAGAAGAGTAACATCCACCCATACCCTTGCTCTGAGAAACCTGGTGTTCATTGCATTGTACACTCCTGACCTAACTTCATGAACTTCACCCACCATACTAGCTAGTTTTCTTGCTGCTATCGGGCTAAAGCTTTACAGTGGTATTCCTGAGAACTGAACCCACATTAGCACATGGGTTACTCTTATTCTACTTAATATCATTCTCGATTCCCATCTTTTAAGTGCTAGTAAAGCCCCCGCCACTATATATAGACCGTTGTGTAGAACTGCATGCATCTAGCTAACATTAGAGAACTTGAAAACAAAGAAGTTCCTCTCGCATCCCACTACTATGATGTCTTCTCCCCAGTACTGCCTCACATGTGCTTGCATTCTGTTGAAACCAAAGTGCCTATAGTCTATTAGGCATCTACTAGACAGTTGTTGTAAAATAGTAAACTTTCTTCAAGATCCATGGATAATAGTTGCACTACTGGTCCTCTTCTAAAAGACATGTATGTGTTTGTTTGCAGTTGGCTATGTTGAGGAATATCACGCCTCTCTTCAGAATATTCTGAGCCTAGTAAGGAAATACTACTGTCGGGCCAGTTGTCTTCTCTGAAGGTGTTGTCCATGATGTGAACAACACTTCCTTGTGCTTGCTTGAAGTAGAAACTTCCGTTGAAATTTCCTTTGATCTTTCTGTTTCCAGTCTATATGAGACTTTCAATTGGACTTTTCTGATTGTGGGTGGTTAGTTTATCTTGCTGGATGCACTTTTGTTTTTACTGAAGTGTTTGCTCTCCTTTTACTGTTGTGGAGAGAAAAGTATTTGGAAAGTGGTTAAGCTCTTAGTCACTTCAATATCTAGTTAGTAAGCATTGGTAGAACTTAAATATGCTGGACTTAGGCTGCCCAAAATTTTGTATATTTATAGTGGGTCCCTTTAGTTTTAGTAATTACACTATAAAACATAATATTTATAATTTTACCTGTATAAAATTTTATTTCCATCCTATAGTTATTTTGAGCAATAAGATACACTATTGACTAATACTATATAAATATCTTTATAATTTTAATAATTATATTACTTTGTGAAAAAAATTATGAATGAAGAATTGATTTTAAATGAGATACAATCTCTAATCTAATGTAAGTATGACATGTATAAGTAGTTCTTATATACTTACTATGGATTAAGTTTTCATCAGCATACATTACAAATATAATGGTGACTTACAAAATCTTAATTTGAACTTCGACATCATTTATTATTTGTCCTAGTTCACAATAAAATGGAATAGCCCAATTCAATACGAAAAAATTTTTGGAATGCCATAACTAGTCGATGAACAACTCTATTTTATTGTTATGTTGATTGGTTTAAATGGCAAAATATTTGACAAAAACACATTTATGGGCCATAAACATTACACACATTTCAAGAAAAATTCCTAAACAAAAATATTGAAGTAGGTTTTAAGAAATGGAAGAACTTTTTTTTTAAATTAATAATCATAATAATAATAACAATAATAAAAGAGGACGAGATCATGGAAAAAAGAGGATGGAAATCGTGTTTGATAGGGAAAAAAAGGGCAAAGTTTTAAGTTTTGAAATGAGAAGAATGTGAATCCTCTTTCAAAAGTTATTATGATGAAACAACACTGTTATCTTATCTTCTTGAACTCTCTACCCTACTACTCTAAACCTTTCAAAATGGGGAATCTAGTCCCAAATTAGTTGTTTTACGACAAAAATTAACAACAAAAACAAAATCACAGCATGAATTTTCATTAGAATGAGTAAACCCTAGAACATGTAGTATTTTTGGAAAGTTTCATTTAAATAGTCTCTTCTTATTGGCTCAAATCAAGGGCAAATCTATTGTGGTTTGAAGTTTTGTTCTTAATTCGATTGGGTTTGAACTCCTATCCTCAAGTTCCGACTCAAGTTGTATCATTTTTTGTCTTTCATTTTACTAGGGACGAATTTCATGTTTTTTTTTTACTTTTTCCATTTTTATAAGTTTTTTACTTAGTATTATGAGGAATAAAATTTTCGCAAGTTTTTTTACTAATGCAAGCTATTATGTTGCCAAGTGATGGGAAAGCGAGAAACTTGATACCCGCTTCTCTATTATGAGTTTTTTTTTTAATTTTTAATTTAGATTTTGTATTTGTGCCAATGTTTGTATGCAATTGGTGACTATTTATGTCTTCTGTTTGTGATTCAAGATTGTATATGTCACTCAAAATTCATTCTTTGTGATTTGTTTTGAATACTGAGTCTCTCTAATTTATGTTAAATCTAGGATTTTTTTGTTGATTTCTCAAATTCTTTTAAAGAAAAGGCTTCCAAATTATATTTTATGTATCTTCATTATGAATGTTTAGAAAGTTATTTAAGAAAGAAAGTTGAGCTTCCTCACTTTGGCTAGCCAACCATGAATCTAGATTTTTTCATAATGTCAAAAATGTTAGAAAGAACTTCTTAGTGGCCAAAGAAATCATCTTCCTTCACCAACACCTCTGTCAATTTTTCAACATCACATTGAAATCCAAAAAGTTTTCATTGTTAACAACATAGTACTATGTAATCCTCAATCATTGTTGCTTAGAACTTGATCCTTCCCTTTCGATTATAGCCCTTATGCCATATTCTTGAAAACTTCTTATTAGAATAGGGATTCTAGTGTTAAGACTTTGAATCTCTAATCCAACTTTGTGATGCATACAGGGGTAGTAATCATAAGTATTATAAATTTTACATAAACTTGAATATAACATGATTAATTATACGTATTAGTTAACATAATTTGAACACGGCCTATTTATTTCGTGAGCGACACAACACGATACAAAATACCTAAACACATGTAAAATCTTAAACAGTTCAACAGCCTATTTATTTCATGGTGTAACACGACATGAAAATACCTATAAAAGTTTAAAACACCAAAAATACTTAAAAGTCACTCTAGTTGCATTTAATAGTTTATTTAATATCACATATTAATGAAAAAATATTTCTAGATAGAATTTAAAGTATTATAAGTTAAAATCAAAGTCATACAAGCATTTTCCAAATTACAAGCCAAGCTTTAACATCACATATAAAGTCAAAAAATTAAAATATATTTCAAATTATAAACCAAATCTCAACTATTTGAGTCCAGAGTTATACAAACTAAATTGTTAAAACAATCTAATCATAATCAAAGTTCTAAAACATAGTCATCCATGTTAAGCAACCTGAAAACAAACCATTAAAACTTATAAGATATCGTATGATCATACTATTAATAGTCACAAAAATAATTCAAGTATTCAGGTCAACTCACTAAGAAACATGAATGAACAATGATTCAAATAATAACCAAATCTAAGTTTGAAGTTTCTTCAACTTCTACGTTAGTTTCACTGCTTTTATTAGTATTTAGACTCATGATATTTTGAACAACCTCATCTAAGTGTATTTTTGACATTTCTACAGTAAGAGAATGAAAAATATATATTAAACAACAAGAGTTTATAAATAAAACATATAAATAGCAAAATAGTTAAGTTATATTACCTTTATCTTTGAACAACCAATCCCTACTATAAATCAATACTTCAATAATCTGTGGTGATAATGACTTATGAAACTGATCTAGAATCCTATCTCTAAGACTAAAGGTATAGATAGTACATCTCTAACTAATTGATGTGATCCAATCCAAATGATTAAGAACATAAAGAAAATTTGCCCAATATATGTCTAAGGGAATGCTAGTTTGGATTGGTGTAAACCTTGACCCATTATCTATAAAGAGATAGGAATCTTGGTATGAAACACCACAACCAAATACACTAACTTTAGTTGATAAGTTTAGCTTGAACGCCACAAGTTTGAAAGAAAACTTGATAAGTTCTAAAGTTCTCAAAGAATCCAAAGACGAGATAAAACTCACAAATTTTTTATTGTTCAAAGGCTTGAGAAAGCAGTACAAAAGAGGTCTATTTATAGGCTACAAAAGTCATAAAAAGTCCTAAATATCCTTGTCTATAAACTAGAAGAAATAAAGATTAATTTTGACTCACTAACTCCTAGACTAGACTTTGACAAGACCAATAAAAAAAAAAGAAAATCTGCATTTTTAATCCATTAATTACACACCATTCTAGATGATATATTTGTTGAAAATTTTACACATTGAAATGGTGTTTTGACCAAGACTTGGAATAAGTATATACATGCACCTTGAGCTAACTTCCAAGACTTCATTAAATACTTCTTTAACTGAATTTTCGCCCCCCTATGCCTCACAATAGATGATTGAGCCTTGAATTTGAAGTCTTCAACACTTGACTATTTGACATTTGAAGACTTGAATTTGGACCAAAACTTGAACAATTGATAGGCTGAAATTTGGACCAACTTTAGGACTAAAATTGAGCTTCAATTTGAACCAAATGCACACTTAAACTTGGACCGTTACTTCATTGGATTGGACGTGAAGCTAGGGCCGAGTTCACATCTTTGGCCAAATTCACATCACTAATTTAGCCAAACTCGATAACGATATTTTTAAATCACCAGAAGTCAAGAACTTGAACAACTGATGTTCTTTTATTTCTTAGTTCACCTAAGTACATTTCCAATTGGCTGTTTTGTGTTCTAATAGCATACTCAAAACTCTCAAATTAGTCAAATTCATATCGTATCAGCAAACATATACATTAAAACATGTGACATAATAGAAATATCAAATACAATAATGCAATAAGACTAAAATATTAATTTTTTATACCATAAAAATATCCATTGGTTGCTGGCCTTCTTTGTCTGCAACTCCAGTAATGTGGACCTCATTACTATGTTGAGAACATAAAGAAGATGTGCCAGATATCTTAGATAGTGTCAAATACTCATTGAAAATACCAAAAAGTGTATCCCTAACTCTTGCTAATTCTTCGGAATCAAAACCATAAAGCTTGTTATAGCCAAATTCAATAAACTAAAACTTATATTGAGGATCAAATACCATAGTTACAACCAACAAAAGATTGAACTTACATCAATTTTTGTTGAACTTACATCAATTTTTGTTAAACTTAACAAACATCTGTTCAACTATTCTCCTCATGAAACTATTTGAACTCTTAGAGTCTTCAACCAACTTTAATTGAATAAGTATATGAAGAAAGTACAAATTGGCTATTGGATAATAAGATCCTAACCAAACATTAGCTGCAATGTAAAAAACCTCAAGAAAGTTACGAATCTTTTGTATTCTTTCCCACTCTTCTGGAGAGGAACAACTTTGAAAATTTGAATTACTTGTAAGTGATAAAAAGCAAGACGATAATAAAGTGCACTTGAAAACATCTTATATGTTGAATTCCATCTAGTGGAAACATCTTGAAACAAAGCTTTTTTAGAATCAAGATATATTTGTTTTACACATTGGATGAACATTTGCTTTCTTACTTGAGAACCTTTGACATATTTAACATATTCTCTTATTTTATCAACTGCTATATCAATTTCCTTTAAACCATCTTGCACTATTAAATTCAAAATGTGTGCACAACACCTTATATTAAACAAAACCCCCATTAGGCAAAAATCAATTTTAGCTTCATCTGATTTTTAAGAATTGAATATAACCATCATTTGCAAAAAGCATTATTCGATGTGATAGCAAATAATTTCTTCTCTATCCAACCACTAACCAAACTATAAATTTTTTCAACTAAAACAACAACATTATGAGGAAGAGGCATATAAGAAAATTCAAAACATTATCTTTTGTACCATCTAATAGCTATCAATATAATATACAATCAAACTCAAGTGCCCTTAGTAACAATGAAACTCCAAGCATCAGACATTAAACATATTCGACTAGGACATGCACTTAACTCATTACAACGTCTATCAACTTGAGAAGTATGTATTTTTTTTTTATGTCCGTCTTGGCAATGATTCTAGTGATATGTGTAACTTTTGGTTCCAAATACTTGAATAGACTTTTAACTCCCTCATATTTCACAAAAGAAAATAGCAAATCATGCCTAATTATTGCATACACCAACAACTACGTAAATTTATCTTAATTTTTTTTCTCGAAACGATAGTAGATAAATAGAGTGGCACAAAGGCCAATGTACAGAGCCACAAGGGCTTAGAGTTTCGTGGCGTCGCAACTGAAAGCAGCGCTATAACCCACGAAAACAAAGGCCCGCAAAGGGGCAAAAAGCCCACGAGGGGCAAGAAAAGCAAATTAAAGAAAACCCGCACATGACGGGAAGCTAAACCCGCACTAGACGGGAAGGGAGACAACCTAGACGACCAAAGTTCAACCGCATTGAACCCCGCCCAAAACGGGAATGGTTGAGGACTTGGACAACCTAGGCACCACCCGAATACAAAAGCCCAGATATATCGGGACTTTAGTACTATACAAAATGATATTACACTACACTCAAGTGGCCCACTACACATGACCTATGATGAAAGAAACTACAACTTAATGTCTATCTCTCACCGCATGCCGTTGTGTGAAAGCCAATCTGCAGACGTTGAATAGCAACACCGACGAACTACTGCCACAAAGCGTTGAATAGCGAGACGATGCGTTGAACAGCAACACCGACGAACTACTGCCGCAAAGCGTTGAATAGCGAGACGATGCGACTTAGATTACCTGTACCATATTTGATTCATGCAAAACACTTTCTTGCACATTTTTTTCATTTGCATTTTAACTCTTCTCTTAGTTTTGTTTCACAAATTTGAAAATATTCTCAAACTTCGTATGAGTCTTCTTCTTTTGGGTGCCTTCTTTTTCTTCGATATCATATCCTACACATTGAGATTAAATGACTCCTAATGTCTCCTCAGTGCTATCATTGCTATCATCAATGTTAAATGGATTTGCATTACTTGTCTCTATTTTTTCACTATCAAAAAATTAAAAATAAAGGTCATAATGTAGAACTAGATAAATAACTGAAACTTGAAGAGGAAAAGAACTATAAGACAATAAATAGCTCACTTGAAGAAATCATAATTTCTTTAAGAAATTTCAAAACTATTTGTTGATGGTACTAAAACTAATTAGTATTGGAAAAACAATTTAAAAAATGGACAAGCAAGTATGTGAAAAGCATTTCCTCTTGAATACTCCATTATTTTCATCCAAAGTTGAGTGGCTTCTGATAGGAAAACTATGATAACCTCCCTAGATAAGTCAATTAATTATAGTAATTAGCAATTAGTGATGATTTGATACAGCCTAGAGAATCTCCAAAATGAGCTAATGACAACATCAACAATAAATTCACTTTGAACGCAAATCAATGCACCCAACAAATGAAAATAAAAGCACACACACAAAGGAAGTGGTAATTCAATTTCAAATCAAATTAGCATGAAACAAAAGGCAATAAAAATTTATGATAAGCAAGCAATTGGTACATTAGTACCATAAACAATAATCCAATCCAATCCAATCCATAGTGAACATCATATCATTTAATAAAAAAAAAGAAGGTTGTATCCATTGCCTTTCTACGATTCACCTGCTATTAAAGAAAATGTGCAATAGTCTCTGAAAGCTTCAAGTTCATCAATTGAAGATTGAAGAAAATGAATAGAGAAAATTTCTACATATCCAAAAAAGATTTAACAAAGAAAATCACATTTACATTGGAAAAAAAAAACACAATTAAAAAAAATAACATAATTATATTGTAGGTAGTAGGTAGTATGACCATCCAACACTGTGCTCTTCCAGTTTCCTCCGCAACTCCTTGTTCCATAGCTTCTAATGTAATCAATTGATCTATTGATGTTCTACATTGGTACAAATTGAGAATTTTTTTTTATTAAGGTTGGAGGAAAAAAATGATTAGAGTAAAAAAATCAGAAGGTGGATGATAGGCACAATTGTTTTGATCAAAGATTGATACGTAGGTGGACAAATTGCTAATTAATATTCTTGTGAATTTGATGAAATAGAAATTAATAAAATTTCCACCTGGCATAAGTTAATGTATTACGTGGCAAGAACCTTGACATCTTAGCTTATAACAAACATAAGAAAATGATTAGGATTGAAGTGCGGCTTTACTATTCTTTTCTTTTACTTTATAATCTTTACTCTGAAAAGAAAAATTCACTTGAATTTCATTAGTTCTTTATTACTACTACTAATTATGCTCTTTATTTATGAACATAAAATAAATTTATTGCCATTAGCATATGATTGGGAGTCATTTGTGGGAATATATGTTGAATAAAGATATGGAACTTTATTTTTGAACAATCAAATATGAGAAATGTATTGAACACTAAACCTAAAAATAGCCTTGGTGTTGAATTGTATTGTTGATAAATAAGTATATTTCTTCCGCTCTAAAGTTAAGAATTTTTTTCTAACAAGGGTTTGGTAGACTTTTATCAAGTTAGGAATTTTCTTTTTCCACTTGGTGCACTGATAAATAACACTATACTTAACGATCTTAACTTTTTTTTTCTTTCTTCCATTTCTTTTATAATTTATTATTATTATTTTTTTTGAATGATGGGCTTGCTCAAGTTGTATTTCTTATTATTTTGTAATTGTTTTAAAAGATATGCTTGCTTAATCAAGATGGTCTTAAATATGTAATCAAACTTTAGTCTATCATATCTTGTGACATTTGTTTGGCATAAGAATATCCTTTTTGTATGGCATTAAAAAACAATTTCCAAGTAGTAATACAAAATATTTTTGGAGATGATATTTGATGAAATCCTAAAGGGCGAGACAACTACAACTCCACATGAAGCGACCATGAAGCTAAGCGTCCACACTTAGATTCTTTACAAGGGATTGGTGATCCTATTACAAGGTCAAGGACTAAGAAAATACAAGCTGCCTTAATCTCTTTCATAAATGAATCCATGGAATCCGAAGCTAAGGCAGCAAGGAAGGCTATCGAACTTAGTTCATCATATGTCATTCTAGTCATCAATGAAGATTCGAGAATGAAAGCTCAAGTGTGGCTAATTTTCACTTTTGTAATCAAGATCCTTAGGCCACTTCTTATCACAATACAAATTCAAATTTGGAAGGTTCCAATTCGGAAGGAAGCAAATCAATTCAGCACTTGGACTTAATTCAGCTCAATTCCATTCAGCACTTGGACTTATGGTTTAGCCAATATTATTTCTTCTTCATGAAAAAAATTAGAAACTTCCAAGACCATATCCATGATATTTAGAGAAGTTTCCAAATTCAGAGCTAGAAGATTTAATGAAGCTTCCCAATTCAATTCAAGATTGGAAAGCAAAAGGCTTAAAGGCAACACAAGTTTGGCCAGCACACAAATCCAAATCAGCCTTGGATTAGCTTTAGTTTTAGACAACTATTTTGTTCTATTTCCTTTTCTCATATTAGAATACTTTTAGTAAGTATTTATTTTAGTAATAGTTTCTTAAAGTAGTCTCCTAAAAGCTAATCCAACTAGGGAATGGCTTTCTCAATTCTTACAACTTGTAATCTATAAATAGAAGCTATTTAGCCCCAAGAAATTAAGACTTTTGATCAATACAAACTTGAGAGCTTTTAGCTTTTAGCTTTTCTTTGAGTTCTAGTTTAGAACTTGTTTTGAGTCTTTGAGAATAGCCTCTTAGGTTCATGTTTAAGCTATCTTGTTGAGTTTCTTTTCCTCAATAATTTGAGCATGCTTATTGTTTCCCTCAATAATTTGAGCGTGCTTCTTGGTTCCAAGGATAGTTCAATTCTCAACTTTGAGTTTGGATAATTCCTTCGGGTGTCAAGTGGACAAAAGCAAGGTGAAATCAAGAAATATAAAGATTGAATTATGCGAGCATGACATGTTCCATGGCTTGTGTTTAATCAAGGTCTCTAGGGCAAAAGGATTGAATTATATGGTAACATTTATCACAGGATAAGGTTATGTCGAATTACTGACATTCTCATAACTTGGATAGCCTTGATGTGTTGCTAAACACCGCTCACTACTTATGATATAAAATAGATTTTATGTCATGGCCAATGTTATGAGAACATATTAGGTCGCACACTTAGATCGTATCCAAAAGGAGTGTAGAATTCATTTGATGAATTTTGACTAATCTCAAGAATCCTAATGTAAATAGGACTCTATAAGGTTTTCTGGTTTAAGATGGTATCCGGATTTAAAACTGAATGTGTTTGGATTGTAGTGTTAATAAATCCGAAATATTTTTGGATTTATTAATTGCTAAATTTAAAATCAAGAAGTCCAATTGCAAATGGGATTCTTGTACTTGGCAGCTAATAGATTTATTGAATCTACAAATCCTAAATCGATTAGAATATGGTAGTTTAAGTAAAACTTTTTAGAAGAGTTTTACCCTAGTACTACAACCTACATCTATATATATTGGGATTTTGAATAGCCACTTACACGTTAAAACTACATCTATATATATTGGGATATTGCTTGATATACTTGGTTTCCAGCAGACTCTATTTGATGAAGTTTGTTAAAACTAGAGGATATGTTTGCTAAGAATATATATAATTTTCTCTCAATTATTTTTACATTACTTTAATATTTTGAGAGAAAATACAATACCCCTTTAATTGAGAGATCTTTGGAATTAATTATTTCAAAAATTAACCCCAATAATTATCATATAATTATTTAATCAGTTTAACTCAAGAACAAATTCTTATGTATGTGACCCTTTAGGTTCCTAATCATTTGGTAACAAACATAAATTATAATCTTAGAATTAATTGGGTTTAATACAAAAACCAACAAATTCCCACTTGGACTAGATAAATTAAATAGTTTTAATTTATCATTAATGCATATTAATAGATCAAGATTGGCCTCTAACCAAATATCATGACCACCAAAGGAAAATTCAAGTGATTGACTTCCCCTATTTATAAACTAGATTCTGTGTAATTCATATTTTTTCACCTTACTACATCTCTAATTAATACAAGAATAAGATATGTGTGTCAACTCTTAATGTACTAATTATAATTTCTTATTCCTGAAAGTCAACCCCTTTAAAATAAACTTAGAAATTTTGTAAATTTATTCATTCGTTTGCAAACATTTTGAGTTGATGTTTCAACAAGTGACCATTTGTGGGATATATTCTTCCTAATGTTAAAAGCAGTAAATCTCTTATTAATCATAAACTATATTCTAATCTTTCACATTATACCTAACATCCATTGCATATATAACCAGTTACAATTATAGACAAACAGAGTTAAAGTATAATAATTCACACTAAAGATATTTTTAAAATCTCAAGTCTAAAGATCACTTACACTATTGTCACGTAGAGATTATACCATTAGCACTCAAATAGTTAACCTTATAAAAATCTCTAAGCGAATTAATCCAGTAAATTGTTCCTCAAAAATTCATTCATGTATCACTATATATGCTAATCTATTCGTATTAACAATGTCGTTATTATTGTTAATACTTTGATTAGGAATATTTCAGAATAATTATAAATATTATTGTAAGGACATTATCATCAAATATATTCATTTCAAATATGATAAAAAGTCATATATCTTTATTGCATAAATACAATGTTAAAATTACAATTAAAACATAACTATTACATAAAAAATTTCCTACTATGACTAAAACCAATCATTCATGTGTTTTAAATTGAAAGATGATACATGGCTAACATGTCTCTTTTCTAATAAAGGTTTAATCAATGAATCTACTATGTTATAGGAATCTTTTCTATCTTTATTTCATTTCCATCAATGATCTCTCTAATCAAATGATAGCTCCTTAAAACGTGTTTGGATTGTTGATGAGACCTGAGTTCTTTGCTTGTGCAATAGCCCCATAGTTATTACAATATAAAGGTACTAAATCAACTACTGAAGAAACCACTTCAAGTTCAAAAATGAACTTCTTGATCCTAACAGCTTCTGAAATAGCAATGTATTCAACTTACATTGTAAAATATATGGTAGTATCTTGTTTGAAACTTTTTCTAACTAACTACACTACCATTTAAGATAAATATGTACCCAAACTGAGACTTACAATCATCCTTACTAGATTCAAAGCTAGCATCAGTTAATTCATGAACCTTAAGCTCTGCTCCTCCATAAATTAAGAATAAATCATTAGTTCTTCTCAATTACTTAAAAATATTCTTGACTGCTTTCCAATGACCATTATGAGGATTAGTTTGATATCTACCCGTAACACTTAGAGTATAGGAGATATATGGTTTTATATACAACATAACATACACAATTGATCCTACAGCAAAAGCATAAGGAACATTTTGCATGCAATATTTTTCAACATTTGTTTTTTGACACATGTCCTTAGAAATGTCTGCAATATTTTTCAACATTTTTTTTTGACACATGTCCTTAGAAATGTCTGCAATATTTTTCAACATTTATTTTTTGACACATGTCCTTAGAAATGTGAATTCTATGTGACATAGGAATATAACCTTTTTTAGATTGATCCATACTAAACATTTTAAGTATTTGATCAATAATGTTAAATGTGAAAGACCAAACAACTTATTAGATCTATCACGATAGATTTTAATCTCCAAAACATAAGTTCTTTCTCCCAAATCCTTCATGGAGAAGTTTTTAGATTATCATACCTTAACTACCTAAAGAAAAGGTTTGTCGTTTCCCATCAATTTTATGTCATCCATATATAATATCAGGAAAACTATAGTTCTCCCACTAATCCTTTTATATACACAAGGTTCATTTTCGTTTTTGATAAAACCAAACTTTTTTTTATCATTTCATCAAAACAAATGTTCCAACTTCTTGAAGCTTGCTTAAGTCCATAAATGGACTTTTGTAACTAACACACTTTATTAGGATTTTCTGATATAGAACCCTCAAACTGTATCATATATACCTCTTCTTGCAAATGTCCATTAATAAACACTATCTTAACACCCATTTGCCAAATTTCATAATCATAATATGCAATTACAATAAGTAAAATTCTAATGGATTTCAGCATATCAACTAGTGAAAGGGTTTCATCATAGACAATACCATATTTTTGTATAACTTTTAGCAACCAGTCTAACTTTATAGGTAAAAACATTATTATTCATGTTTGTCTTTTTTTTGAAGACCACTAGCATCCTATGGGTTTTATACCCTCAAGTAAATCAACTAAGGTCCATACCTTATTGTCATACATAGGATCCATTTCAAATTTCATAGCTTCAAGCCATTTTTTAGAGTCCTTATCAGATAAGACTTCTTTGTAACTTGTAAGTTCATCATTGTTAATTATAAGCATGTCATCATACCTTTTAGGTGCTTGACGTGTCTTACTTGACTTACGTATAGCTTGTGCATCTTGAGTTTCACTTTCCACCTCATCATTATGAGATGTTAATTTTTGCTCCATGTTCACATCTTTACTTATTTGTGGTTCTAGAAATCTTCAAATTCTATATTGTTCCCATTTGCCTTTTCTAAAATAAACTCTTTTTTCTAGAAATGTGGCATGTTTTGAAATAAATACCTTTTGTTCAGTGGGATTATAAAAATAATTTCTAAAAAACTCTTTTGAATATCCCACAAAGAAACATTTTTCAGATTTTGTATCAAGTTCATCTCATTCTTTTTTTGTAACAAATGCAAGACATACCCAAACTTTTAAATATTTAATATTTAGTTTTCTCTTATACCATATCTCATATAGAGTAGAATCTACAACTTTAGATGGAACATGGTTCAAAAGATAAGAGACAGTATTTAGAACATATCCCCAAAATAATTTGGGTAGATTTGCATGACCCATCATAGAACGAATCATATCTAATATGGTTCAATTTCTTCTCTCAGATACACCATTTAATCGTGGTGTATATGGAGGAGTCCATTGTGAAAGAATCCCATTATTTTTTTTATATAATTTTGAAATTCTTAGTTTAAGCATTGTCCACCTTAATCTAATCGAAATATCTTAATACTTTTACCAAGTTTTATTTTTTACTTCACTTTTATATTCTTTGAATTTTTCCAAGAATTCATATTTATACTTTAATAAATATATATGGCTATATCTAAAATGATCATCAATAAGGGTAACGAAGTATGAAAATCCTCCTATAATTTGAATTAACATAAACCCACACACATCAAAATGTATAAGACCTAATAATTCAATAGATCTTTCACCTTTTCTAGAAAAAGGTGTTTTGGCCATTTTTCCTAATAAACAAAATTTGCATGTCTCAAATAATTCATAATCAAATGACTCCAAATATCCATCATTATACAATTTGGATATGCGTTTTTCATTGATATGGCCAAGTCTACAATGCCAAAGATAAAAATTTGTAAAATTATTAATTTTGGGTTTCTTTCTGTTTATGTTGAAAATAGGACTATTTACATCAAGTATATAAAGACCATTATTCAAATAACCAACACCGTAAAAAATATTTTCACGATAAAAAGAATAAACCTTATTCTTCTGAATTATTTTAAAACCATCCAAATCCAAATATGAAATGAAAATAATATTGTTTTATAAGTACTAGAACAAAATAGCAGTCTTTTAAATCTAAGATTAATCCATTGGGTAAAGAAATAGTATACGTCTCTATGGTTAAAGTAGCAACTTTTGCGCCATTACCTACACATAAGTACCAATATGAGATATGGATTTGGTATCTAATACCCAAAAATTTAATTTTGAAATAGAAAGATTTATTTCAATCATAAACATACCTGAAGTAGAAACTTCATTAAGCTTATTTTGCTTCACTTAATAAGCCTCACAATTCAACTTCTGGTATCCATCTTGACTACAGTGAAAGCATGCACCTTTTGGCTTCTCATCCTTTTTGGCTTTTTGTGTTGTTGTAGGTCCTTTCCTTTTGGTCGTTTTGTAACCACATTTAGACTTTCTTTTCATATAACCCTCGACTAACAACACACTACCCCTTTCCTTTTTAATAGTTTCATCTACTTCCTTAAACATGTTCGTCTGTTTAGGCAACGTTGAGGTTTCTACCCTATTCATCTTGAAATTCAAACTGAATTAGAAAAAGTTTGGAGGTAGGGATTTCAAGATCAAATCAACACTTCATTGATGATCAATTAAAAATCCCAATTTCTCTATCTTTTCGATGAGACCAATCATTTTCAACATACGAACTATTACAAAGGAGTCTTTTGCCATTTTACAATGAAACGACACTTTAGATGTATCAAACCTCTTAGTTCTCACTCTTCTGTCATACAATACCTTCAAATGTTGAAACATTTTAAAGGTAGTCATTTCTTCATGCTACTTTCGCAGCTCAAGGCTCATCAAAACGAGAATGATGCAATATGCATTTTCAAAATAATCTAGATATTTCGTATATTTATCTTTGATTGCTTGATCAACATCAGTAGCAGGTTCAATAGGAATAGGGCCATCAAAGACATAAAGCAACTTTTCATGTTTAAAAACAATTCTTAAATTTTGGACCCAATCCAAAAAATTTGGGCCAGTAACTTTCTTGTCGAATCAAATGTTATGCAAATTCATGTTATTGTATATTTTCTACTACAAGAAAAATAAAGATAGAATAAAAATTTGAATTTTGTAATATACAAAACCAAAATACATACATACATACATACATACATATATATATATTGGTTTTGCTTCCACTATTTTAATCAAATCAATATCCCTCTTAATAGATTTGAAAATTTTCACTAAATTCTTAGCAGGTTAGGATCCCATTTTAACTATTTTTAATCTTAAGTTAACTCAACAAATTTAAAATAATTTTAATAAGTAAGTAACGGTTACCAATTAAAACTTATTTTGTAATTTCTAGATAGTTAAGCTATCAACTTTTGATACACATATCAAAGATATGTCTCCTAACTCTTGCCTCAAAAATACTTTAAGTTAGCTCAACAAGTTGCCCAAACAAGAAGTTTTTGTACTATAATAATGGAAGGCAACTATTTGATTTAATATTTTATAGAGGGATAGAAACAATATATTGTGGTCTCATCATACTAATAAATCATATATGATAACAAATATTTGATAAAATTTAAACATACAATATACAAATATATCATTTATATCAAATATTAATTATAGATGATAAATCATTCAAATAATCATATTAATTGCTTATACATTCAAGTCATGAATCATGTGTACAGTAATTTTAATCACATTAAACTATTATTCTTGAATGTTGAGAAATATATGAGAAATATTAAGTTTTAATGTAACTTTTATAAAATTATTGAGCGACAACATAATTTACTAAAACTATCTGGGCTGATTGTAAGGGAACAAAAAACTTGGGAGACTTTTAAAATAGGAAAATAATTCATAGAAACTTTAGAGGCAAATCAGTAAATTAACAATTTATAACATACCCGCAGTTTTGGTTTTTTTTTTTAAATTCATTTTTATTTTCTGGAATTGATAATGGCGTCATCATATGAGGTCACTGATGACGTCACTAAAATGCAGAAAAAAAATAAAATAAAAAATTGCTGCCTAGTTAGAATGACATCATCGTCTTCTTCTTTTCTTATGCCGCCGCCGCCATGCACGAAATTTAAAAAAAAAAAAAACAAATCATCGCCGATTCTCCGATCAAGGCTAGAGCTATTTTGGCCTACCCACAACCAGAACAGTTCTAGCCTTGTTTCTAACGACCAAAGGTTGCGTCAAAGAAGGTAGCGGCAAACAGCCGCTGCCTTCGCCGAAAAACACGAGGCAGCGAGCAAATTTGCTCACTACCGTGTCTTTTTTTCTCTTTTTTCTCAGGCTGGAGATGCAAATACTTTTTTTTTCCTTCTGTGCCTTCTTTTTTAGGCCATGGCCAAAACCACTTCGGGTCATGGCTAGGATTTCGGTAGTAGTTGAGTGGTCGCACAGCTGAGCGAATTTGACTGTGCGACCCTCCAGCCATTGGTCGCTTAGCGATAGCTAGATCTAGCAAAAATTTTCTTTCTAAAATTTCTACTTCTTCTTTACCTGCAATGGCTAAAACTCTTCAGGCCATGGCCGGAATTCAGGTAGAGCCCAGATGGGTTTGCACAACCATATCTAATTCAGCCGTGCGACCCCCCAGCCACCTTGTGCGACTTGGTCATTACTAGATTTGATCCGGTCGTAACTCAAAAAAAATAAAATAAAATATTTGTTTGGGACTATTCATCACCAGAAACTATTTCTATGATGAAATCTGGTCAACCACCTGATCTTTTTTTTTTTTTTGACTAAAAATGAGATATGTATTAACTTCATGAAAGTTAATGAGTACATGGAAGGTCTTCAAAGAGGACTATTTTTAGCACAAAAATCGGCTAAGACTGACTGACAACACGTCACTAACTAAGCCTAGATATCCCACAAAAGAACATTACATACCCTGATGCAGTATTACCACCGTTAACCAAAATAAATTTTAGCAGCATCTCCTCTGGAAACTAACGATATCCTTGTTCTAAGATAGTAGAAACCAAGCCAAACACATATATACCCACAAGCTGACATATGAACAACATCTATGAACACAAACCATCAACAACACGCAATATGAATACAAACTATCAACAACACAAACTAGCTGAATTGGATTGCCGAAACTCTAGGCATTCTCTCTGGGCCATCCCCAGCACAAGCTGAGCCCCCATCCACTCCTGTTGGAACACCCACAAGTTTCCCCTTTTCCATAAATGCCAAAGGATGTACACTGTAAATTGAACCCTCTTCGCCCAGAAAGGTGCTCGTTAATGAGCACAAACGTCTTGCCATCACACCGAGAATGTACCACTAAGTAAGGGTGTATGAGGCCATCCTAGCGAAGCAAGACTCCATATTTGCTTAACACATATGCAAAACAAGAAAGCATGTGCCACATAAGGCATCCCTCAGAATTCAACGATGTTGTAATAGTGCATTGATTGGCGTGATATCGATAACAAATGGCCACATGAAGATCTTCAACTTTGGATTCATAGCCAACTTCCAGGTGGCCCTCCACATGATATGTGTGCGAGCTCGAGAAGAACTACTCTCAGCTCCCTGACCAAGAAGGTGTTTGGTATGTTGTAGCTGCATGTAAGTCGATTTGACAGTGTACTCTTCATCCCTACTTAATTGCCAAGTTAGTTTATCCTGGCTGCTTTCAGGATCTAGATGTAACTGCAATATTATCTCCGCATCTAGCTGCAAGAAAATGGAGAAAACCAAACTGGAGTTCCATTCTCGCCCATCCTCCGTGAGAAGCTCATTAACCCAAGTAACCAGGGGTTGTGCTTGGCGACAACCATGCACTTGAAAATCTTGCATCCCCGGAATCCACAGGGATTCCCACACCCTAATTGAATGGCCGACCCCTACTCGATATCTTGCCCCCACCTGAAGCACATGCTTCGCTGCCATCCAACCTTTCCACATGCAAAAAGCATTAGGTTTACAATGTGCTTGCCAAAACTTCTCATTAAGAAAGTACTTCGCCTTCATTACTCTACTCATCAACAATTCCGATTTAGAAAGCACGCGCCAAAGCTGTTTCACCAACAAAGCATTATTGAATTATTGTATATCTTGGAACCCCATCCCCCCTTCACTCTTCGACTTGCACATTTCCAACCAGGATTTCCAATGAATTTTTCCCATCCATCAGCATGCCTTCCCCACCAAAAGTTAGCCGACAGCCTACAAATTTCTTTACACAAACTCACCAGGAGTTTAAAATAATCCATGACATAATTGGGCAAAGTGCTTACCGCAGCTTTGATCAGGACTTCCTTGCTTGCCTGGCTAAGAAAGCAATTCTTCCAACTCTGCAACCATTGCTAAACTCTATCAATCACAAAATTGAAAACCTCTTTCTTTGATCATCCAATCCGCATTGGCAAGCCTAAATATCTAGCATTAGGTTGCTCTGTCATGCCTTACATCACCTGACATAGCTGTTTCTACAATTCCTGGAGACATTAGAGCTGAAGAAGATCAAGGACTTAGCCAAGTTAATAAGCGGACCAGAACTGTGGCTATAGATGTCAAATGTAGCTTGTAATAGCCGAGCTTGCCCTTGATTGGCCTCACAAAATACTAAGGAATCATCCGCAAAAAACAAATGTGTAATGACTGGACCATTGTGACTAGCCTGCAAACTATTAAACACCCCCCTCCCCCTAGCCTGTTTCAATAAGTGAGATAGAACCTCTGACATAATAAGAAATAAAAAAGGAGAAAGAGGATCCCCTTGCCTAAGGCCATGTGAAGGCTGGACAAAACCTCATTGCTCCCCATTGATATTAACTGCCATAGAAGCCGTGCTAATACATTGCCTAATCTAACCAATAAAACCCCTATGAAACCCTATTTTCCTCATCACTTTCCCCAAAAAACTCCACTCCACCCGATCATAAGCCTTAGCCATATCAATTTTTAATGCCATGAACCCTGTCTTCCCATTCCTCCTGGAAGTCATTGAATGAAGGCACTCATGTGCAATGATCACATTAGCAAGTATTTGTCTACCCAGAAGATAAGGTAATTACTCGAAACTAATACACCGCGGTAGACATACTTTGAGACGATCAGCCAAAAGTTTAGATATAATTTTATCGACCACATTACACAACCTAATTGGTCTATATTGAGATATAGAAATCGGAAAATCCACTTTAGGAATCAAAGTAAACAATGTATGATTAAGCTTACGAAACATACAATTATATAAAAAGAAACCTCATATCGCATTGCAAATATCCAGCCCAACCACATGCCAATAAGTTTGGAAGAAGAGTAGTATCATACCATCCGAGCCAGGAGCTAAATTAGGATTCATTTGAAAAAGAGCTTGCCGAATTTCCTCATCAAGCACGGACCTCATCAACCAAGCGTTCATCTGCCTGGAAATAGACCGTGGCAAACCCTCAAGCAAAGTAAGACAATATGACGGTTGACTAGAAGTATAGAGTTGCTCATAAAACCCCAGAATCTCGTTCTCCACCTCCTCCTTCGTCCGACATTCCTCGCCCATGACTGAGGTTAAATTCTCAATACAATTCACCTTTCGTCTTTGTGTGGCCGTAGCATGAAAATATTTAGAATTCCGATCCCCCTCTTGTAACCATTTGTTCCGCGATTTTTGACGCCAATATGCTTCTTCCTCCCTATAAGCTTGATACAGCTAACTCCTAAGGACATACCATTGCTGCTAATCCCTAAACCCACCCTGGAGACTCATGACTGCCATTTTTTGCTTAAGATCCTGAATCTACCGAGCAGAATGTATCCCCTCTCTCCTGCTCCACTACTGTAACGCTACCCGACACTGCCCAATTTTACCACACACAATTGATTACTTATTTCCTCGCTGCACCTTCTGCCATGATTGAGACACCCTTTTCACCATGCCCTCCTTTTTTACCAACCTTTAGTCAAAAATAAAGCGTCGTCTACGAGGCTGTTGTTGAGGCTCGGTATTCAAGAGAAGAAAGGAATGGTCTGACACTTGCTTCTCACAATGAAACACTTTAGTAAGAGGAAAATGCAACCTCTACCAAGGTGAGCAAAATAACCGATCCAATCTCTTCTCAACAAAGCCATCCCCCACACGATTGTTAGACCATGTAAATGGCTTTCCCACAAACCCAAGATCAACCATTTCCATATTCTTAATGAAGTTATTAAATGTTATACAACTAGAAACCGACCGTGGCCTCCCCCCTCGTTTCTCTAGCGGAGTTGCGATATCATTAAAATCCCCACCCAAAAGCCACCGTTGACCCCATTTAAATCGTTCATTCACCAGGAATTGCCATTGTTGTGTCCTTACTGAACTCTCCGTACTAGCGTAAACAAAAATAGCCCACCACACCTCTAACTTTCCCTTAACTTGATATTGCACTTGAACACAAAAAGTATTAAAGACCAAACTTAACACAGAAATAGAATCCGCCCAACACACCAACGTACCTCCTCCAATACCCTCAAATTCCGCATATTGCCAACGATCCGCGAACCCCAAACTTTGACACACTTTAGTGACAAATGCTTTCTTCTTCTTAGTCTCCGATAAGAAGACAAAATCTGGATGCTGAGCCGTGAGAGACTCTCGCAATTGGGAAATTGTAGAGATTGCACCCAACCCTCTACAATTCCACACACCTATCTTCATGAGGTTCCTGGAGACCATAACAAGCTGGTCTCTGTGCTAACGCATTTCTTCCTTTGCAACTCCTGGCCGTCCGACGAACTAGCACCATCATTTGCCAACATCCATTCACGTTTGTCGCCCACACACGGCATCATTCGGCCATCCGAATTGGACATAGAGAACAACCGTTCATCCACCCTCCTCCATCTTGACATCTTAGATGAAGCCTTTCTTGGCAGATGCACCTGAATTTGGGGATCCACCAAAAGCAAATCAACCGGAGACTCCACATGATCATCCGCATCAAACGACGAAGAAGGCAGCTGATAGTTGGGATCCTTTGATTGAGTCTCCACACTAACAGCCGTATCACGCTCCAAAGGAGGCTGCTGCAGTCCCGAAGACACCAAAGCGGAAATAGATTTGGTCTTCTTATTCTGCTGTATTCCCGAAGGTACAGGTGGAAAATCCGAAACACCAGCCAAAGCAAGCTGCTTCTGGTTGTGATCCACAGAAATCCTCCCCCTGGACCCTCCTCATGATCATCCGCAACAAGTCTAGAATACTCCAAAGTGGAAGAATAAAAACTAGCCAAAGCAGTGCGTGCTCTGAAATGCCGGAGAAAGATCCAAAGCAAGCAGCTGCGTATGATGAACCAAAGAAAGCAATCCTCCTGGACACTCCTCATGGACACCCGTAACAACCCCCGAAGGCACCTCAGACTACTTCAATACCTCAGACTCTTTCGGGGAAGCAGAAGGAACCCCCTCCATCACATCCGGAATCGCCGTCACAGCAGCCTTCTCCCTCTCTAATTCATAAAGCTCATGAGGAAGCAATGGAGTGGACAAGACATGCCTTCCCACCATCGAGAGAGCTCTTCTACTCCTCTTTCTCGAGAGTTCAAACCCAGCACGAAGCCATGGCCCAAACTGACTCCCAACCAAACACTTAGCTCGCATGTCCGCACTATGCTTGGCGCACAAGTTCTCCACATGGCCCACAAAGCCACAATAAGCACAAAATTCAGCAAGAAACTAATACTGAAACATAATCCATCGAACCCTCTCCTGAAAGCAAACCTTTGTTCCCTGAATCAAAAGCTGAGCCAGATCAATGGAGACCAATAATTTCAAGTGCCTACCATGCTCACTGCCACCCTCTGGGATGAAAACATCATGCATCTGCGGAAATAGCCCTTCAATTTTGACCCCCGTTTCCTTTGAAATCCAGTGAGGGGGCAAGTTCCACACTTGAACCCAAATTACAACCTTTTGAAAATCCAAATCCAAACTCATCACCGTCGGCGCCCACTCTCGCAACCCTAAATATTGCCGGTCATACGTCCAACCCCTCCCCACCAAAACCTTCATTTTATCTTTCACCGACCGGAACACAAACTGGAAGAAGTTTATTCCCAATTCACGCACCAGGAAAGGACTGCGAACTGGCCAAAGAGCCCTCATCGTACTCCTGAGGCCCAGGAAATTAGATCGCTTATGTCCAAATACCCGGCCAAGTAGGCTACGCTGCCCTTCATCCTGACCTTCCCGAATATCCCCTTCATGCAATTGAATACCACCCCCTCCACCGCAGATAGATGCAGTTCCTGCACCAGGCCCTCAACCTTCGATTCCCACGTTACACTACCAGGCAACTCCATCCTCCAGCCACCAAGAACAACACCCAACTCTCACACACCCTGTGACACAGAAAAGATACGTCACCGTGAAGGAAACAGAACTCGCACTTCGTTACACCTAGTCGCACCACTTCTCAAGCAGAAATACTTGAGAACCACGTAAGAGAGATCAACCACCTGATCTGGTCATTTACCAGAAGTTTTTTTAAAAAAAAAAAACAATTCAACAATTCTAGAAACAATTAAAACGTTGCAGTCCAAAATTTTTCTCAAAATGACTTGCAGGAAATCAAATCAAAATAAACTACTTCTCAACATTTCAAGAACTCTAACATACATAAACCTTTTTTTTTTTTTTTATCATCATTCATAACAATATTTGTGCATAAAAAGTCAAAATTTATAATTCTAATACTACTGTTCAAAAATTGTAAATGCCATAATACGAAATCAGCGGAAAAGAATGACTTTCTCATAATAATAAGATTTTTTTACCTTTATGCATTAGATTAGAAATATTTACCTCTAATGTAGACTAGTTTTGATGTGGGATGCATGGTGCTCAATCACAACTATACAAACACCCCACCTCAACGATATCCACACAAACTTGTTCTTGGAGTCTTTTCGAGATTGATTGATACCAAGTCAATATATTAGATCGTATGATTTACTACGTACTCCAAAAAACTAGATTGGAAAAACTCCTTTGTTGTTGATTTTCTGACCGTGCACTCTCAAAAGTTTTAGTCGTAACTCAAAACTGGATACCCTCTCTTATATAGGGAATATGTGTCTATTTAAAATGTGTAACAAACTTTATCAAGAAAGAATCTATTCCATACACATAAATCCCATAACCGACTCTATTGAATGACCAAAAAGGGTTACAGATTTTATCTGATAGAGTCTGTTAAAACCATGTATAAGGATACGTTCATTAAGAACAAATACAATTTTTCTTTAAAATTACTTTTACATTACTATAATATTTTGAGAGAAAATACAATACCCCTTTAATTAAGAGATCCTTGGAATTAATTATTTCATAAATTAACCCCAATAATTATCATATAATTATTTAATCATTTTAACCCAAAAACAAATTCTTATGTGTATGATTCTTTAAGTTCCTAATTACTTGGTAATAAATATAAATTATAATTTTAAAATTAATTGATTTTAGTACAAAAACCAAAAGCTTGTGTAATATGACATATAATACTCACTAGAATTTTAGTTAATAGGCTTAAATCTCTTTTTCCTATACGTGTCCCCATTTCAAAATAGTTTAGTACTAGATAGATTTAGTTCTTATAATATCTATTATAAGATAACTTTTTGTCATCCTGTTTTTCTCAAGTTACAAATTACTTCTTGGTATAAGTATAACTTTGTGAAATTTTAAAAATATTTTTTAACAATTTTATAAGTCTTATTTTTCTTTAAATTTTTTATATTATTTTCTTTATTTTAACATAAAAATTAATATTAATTATTTAAATTTTAGTTTCAGATGCAATCAATAGTCACAATGTAAAATAAATCCAACTTTTTTTTTCAACATGCATGGGATTTATTTTTTTATTTATATTATCATATAAATTTTGTTAATTTCTAACATGCATATATCTATATGAAAAAAATATATATTTTATCATAAATTAAAACGAAATGTTGATCATAAACATTAAAAATAATATAAATTATTTTTCATTTATCATTTTAAGCATTTTAACTTAAAATATCAGTATTACTTCTAAATATTGTATAAAATCATCTCATTTGTCATTTGGTATTTGCAATGTATATTTATTCAAATAAAATTGTGAAAACTATGTTCATACATAATTGGTATATTTATTTATACAAAAAATACATATTTTGTATTTACAAACCTTTATTAAGTAGTTTGAGTTTTAATTTGCTTTAAAGGCTTTTATTGTGTTTTTTGATTAACCAATTAATTTATTACAAATCCTTATAGCTTAATTTCATTAATTTTTTAGACTATTTATTTTAAATCTTATTTGAATTTATTATTTAATTTTTTTTATTATTTATTATTTTAAGTAAAAAATTATTATTTAAAACTTAATGAAAAATGCAACTAATAGTTTTATTTTAAAAAATATATATAAAAATTTTATGACGTACATACACTTGCATATTTCTATCATAAGTATTCCCATCAATTTATTTTTTTATTTGCAAATATGTTATATATTAATGTAAAAATAAAAAATTATAAAACACGTAATATTAATATTTAGTTAACTTGTTTTTATTTCTCATTAGTTGTTAAAAATATGACAAGAGATTTTTTTGAATTATTAATGACATATTATTAGTGATCATTACAAAAATAACTAAAAATGAACTATCAAAATCATTGAAGTACATGCAAAAATAATAACTAATAAAATGTCTAATTATTATACTTTTAGATTCTATCACATTAAATTTGTTCTAATAGAAGTCATCTTCTTATTAGTGTTAATTTTCTTACATATTGGTGGTCAGCAAAAACTTTTTCTTTTCTCAAAATGCACCTTATTAATTTTTAATTAGCACCCTTAGTACGAAATTTGTATTGCTTTTAAATTATTTTAACAAAATATTATATAGTGGAAAGATAAATTAAAAATATTTAAAATAATAGTAATTATATATTTATAAAAACACAAAGAAATTATTAAAAATTAAAAATTTATTAAAATTTTTAGTTCGGCACTCCCTACTCCTCAAACGAGGCACCAAAAATTAGTTCTTATTACATTGGAGATTATCTAATCTCTCAAGATGAAAGGTAAAAGAGGTTAGATGATTGTTAAAATTGATTTGGAAAAAGCTTATGACAAAATAGTCTTTTTCCTAAAAGTAATCTTGAGGATTTTAACTTCCTAATCATTGTATTTCTTTGACTCTTAAAATTGTAAAATACTAATAATAATAATAATGAAAATTTTGCTCTTTGAAATTGAGGGTGAAATTGTCAATTTATAATTAAAACAACAACAACTAGGAGTGAGCAAATGGATAGGGAAAACCTTTATCCTACCCCTGACCATAGGGTAGGATAAGACAGGATACAACCTTTCATAAAATAAAATAAGCATATAAAATTTGGAACTGATTGCTTGTATGGTAAAATATAGGTTTGAACGCTTAGATATATGATATACCCTGTAGAACCAATAATTGCATAACATACTCTAACTTCTACAATATTTAATTAAAAAATTATAAGTGAAGATATAAAATTTTATCAACAGTTCTCTTACTATTTGTATGAAACTCATCATTTTTAAAAAAGTTATATTTTAATGATGTTAATAATTAGATGTCATATTTCTTATGTGATTTTTTTGGATGATTTGTACAAATTCACTACAAGAATTTTGAATATTTGCGAGAATTTATAGGCAATTACGAGTGAATTATTATTTGCGAATTAAGAAATGGCAAGGGTGTTTGCGAGGATTTTTTCCCTTGCAAAAAATAAGTTGCAAGGGAATGTCCTTTTTTTGCAAGGAATGTGGCCCTCACAAATATTAAAAATTCTTGTAGTGTTATTTTCTTGAATTTAATAATTTGTACTAAGTGTTTTTGCAATAATTTTATTACGATTTTCATGTACTTGCATTTAGATTTAAATATTGTACTTATTATTACTTATTTTATTAAATGGTTATTTTGTTAATTATACAATTCAATACTTATTTGATTTAGAAGTTATAATTAATATTTAGTTTTCTTAATTTTATTTGAATTTGAGTTTCATATTTTATATTATATTTCTTTAGTGGTTAGACTTACTCTTTTCCAAATAAAAATATTAATTTTACGAAATCAAATTATAAATTTATATAATCAAAATGGAAATATAGTATATATAGGAAGGAAAATATAAGTTTATGTTTACATAACTCCACGTTGTTCTAAAAAGATAGGTACCTTAACCTATAAAAATAGGGTGAAATAAGATAAGGGCAGAGTTTTGTATAGAGTAACGTAAGAGAATAAATTTTAGAATCTATACATGATAGGGTAGAGTATAGGTTTTGGCGATTACCTTATCCTACCTAACCTATGTACATTCCTATCCACAATTAGACAATTTGCACAATGGATGTAAATTACAGGGATCCAAGGTCTATGCTAATATTCCAGATACACCAAAATTTGCAATCTTAACAACCTTCTTGAAAATCAATAATTGGTATATTTATTACCTTTGTTAATGATTTTATACTTGTGGAGTAGGCTATAGAGAATATGACCAGGAAGATTGGAGATGGTTCGGGAGGGACGTGAATCCCTCAAGGCAGTCCTTGTCCATGTACTCAATAACAAGGAATTGAATTCCTCGTTGGGTCATTCATGTTGTGGTATCTAATCGTGATTGGATTGACAACATTATAAAGGATCTTGATCTTATTGTACATTTGGACACGGAGTAGGTGATTGCTGTACGTTAAGGATCAAGAGTTTGTCAATGGTCGGTGGAAAATTTTGCAAGTGATGCTACCATTGTCACTTTCAAGGCGATTGGTATGCTTTTGTTAAGAGAAATTGAGAAGCAGCAAAACCACATGGAGGATATAAATGAGGATGATGAAGAGGAAGCAGAGGTGATTGGGAGAGGAAACAGAACTGCTACTACGGTCTTGCATTCATAGAGTGAAAGCGAAAGGCAAGGATAGAGGCGTGGATGCATGCGATCAGAGGGAAAGGAAGAGAAAGGAACAGCAACGGTGATGAAATAAAGAGGACGGAGACAAGCTCGGTTGGTGTGAGTCGTGTGAGTTGAATTTTTCACGCGTCTTGGGCTTGTTTGGACAATTTTGTCCCCATTCCATTAAATATAAGGATAAATTACCAATATCCTTGTGGTTTGGGTCTATTACCAATCACTCCCCGTAATTTGGTAAAACTATCAATATCCTCTACCGTTATATTTAACTAATTTAATAGGAAAAATGATAAAAAAAAAATACCCTTTGCAAATGCAGCAAATAAAATACAAAAAAAATGAAAAAAATTTAAAAAATTGTTCTAATAGTTTGTAAAATTTTATTCTAATATCTTGCGTAATTAATACATTATTATAGGTATATTTTTATATTTATTTTTATATTTATATTTTATTAATTTAATTTATACATTATCATAATATAATAATTTATGTTAAAAATAAATTAGAAATAAGTAAGTTTTACATTAATATGTTTTTTTAGATAATATAAAAATTTTTGTTTTAAAATTCCGTCTTAATTTTGTCCAAAAAAAAAAAGTAAATGCAAAGGTTAGAGGAATAAGGGTAATTTCGTCTAGAATTTTTAAATTATTATAAAGTTATAACTGAATCTGTTAAAGTGACTTATATGTTAAAGAAAACCTAAATTTTAGGGAGTATTAATAGTTTTGTCAAATCATAGGAGGCGATTGGTAATAAATCTAAATCTCAGGAGATATTGATAATTTACCCTAAATAGAATTGAAAAAACAAACGGAAGTAGAGTATCCTACCGGTAAGTGTCGTCGCTAATATTAAGAAAAACATTAATTTTGTGATAATATATGCATTATTCATTTAAATAAAAGTAATGATATTTTTAGTAATTCTTTATAATCATAAATCATAGTAATGATATTTTTTAATAATTTTTTATAATGATAAATCATAATAATGATATTTTTTAATAACATTTTATAGTAATAAATCATAATAGTTGATGTGATAAATAAAATTTCATTATCACACATTTTAAAATATAAAATATAAAATATTGAAAATTAATTTTATTTTTAAATTTTTTTTATATTTGCCACATCAAATACCTAACTTGTGATACAGTTTTGTAACTGAACTATGATCAGCAAGTTATTGCGTTATTGCTTGCTCATTGTAATAGCCCAGACATTATTTGTTTCATACATGAAGTTCTTCATGATTTTTGACAAGAAAAAAGAAAAAGGCAAGAATGCATACTTATATACCCTACTTTACTGGGTTAGATTTCTCTAAGTCAGATGATATCTTCAATCACAAAACTAATGAATTGAAATTTTACATGCGAAGAAATAGATTTGAAAGAAACTAAAAATAACCAATTAATAGGATACTGCTATTTCTTTTTTTATATATTTAGGGGCTGCCTGGTTCAAATGGGGGAATGGGAAAGGTAATAGAAATGATAGTAGTAGGGTCAATCATTATAATTCTGTTGGTTGGTTTGTACTGGGGAATGGGAATGATTACTAATAATGGTGGTTGGTTTGTGCTAGTGAATGAAAATGATTATAAATTAATTGTAATAATTAGTATTAATTAATTAGTTATTATTAGTTAATTATTCATTATAATATTAAATTAATTAATTATTAATAAAAATATTATTAATTAAATTAATCGTAAGTAATTAATTAATATTAATTGTAATAACTAATATGAATTAATTAGTATTAGTTAATTAATATTAATTAGTATTAGTTAATTAATCAGTTAGTAATAATGACTAATTAATTAATATTATCAATTAATTATTTATAAATTAATTATACATTAATTATAATAATTACTATTAATAAAATGAGATTAAAAATATTATTAATTAATTAATTAATAATATTAAGTAAATGATTAATTATAAGTAAATAAATAAATAATTAAATTAATCTTGATTAATTAATTTATTATTACTTAATAATAATAAGTTAATAATAAATTAATTAATATTAATTAATTAATTAGTATTATTTATTTATTTATTTTTTTAAAAAATTAGCATTCCCTAGTTTCATACCCCCTAATATTGGGGGTATGAGAATTACCCCATATGGGGTAATTAAAAGTGGGCCCAAGTGGGTCCTTTCATTTCATTCCCCCTTGTCAAGCAGGAGAAATACTATCAAACCCATTTCCCCCTCAATCAAACCCCCCTGCCAGGCAGCCCCTTAGTGACTAAAATCATGGGAATACCCCACCCACCCACTCTCCCCACCCCGCACCAAATTTCTTCCAACTTGTCATCGGCATATACAATAAAACGTTGTATTTTGTGACATTAAACTAAAATCACTTCTAGGGTACCAAGTTAGCAATGCCCTCACGCATACACTTTTCCTGTTCTCACTCTTTTTAACCCAACAATTACTGGGTCTAGTATTACTTTATTTCATTATTATCTTTTGGTTTTTTATTTCATTCTTATCATTTAAGTTTCAATTCTTATATTTTTTCAAAAAATTAATTAATTTCATTCTTGTCTTTACTTTTCAATTCTTATCTTTTTTTCAAAAGAAAAGAAAAGAAAATCAGGTTTTATTTTAAAATATTTGCTTACATTAATTTATACATATTATTTTTTGGCACTTCTTTTAGAATAAGATTTTAAAATTTGTATATATTCTTTTTCGGTTCTTTTTTTAAAAGAAGATTTTATTAAATTTTTTAAGTTGAATATTTTTTTTATATCGTCAACATAATTTTTATGTAAAATAGGAAAATAACTAAAAATATTTAATAAATAAAAATTACCTCATGCTATGCACAAAATTGAAGCCTTTTTGTATATATATAAAAAAAAAACTATTTAGATTTGAATTTGCTGAACTGGAATGAGCGTTGTGATCCAATAACCAGTTAGAAGATCCAATAACCAGTTATCATCCGTCATTGTGCCGTGGCAAAGAAACTTTTAGGACTGAAGTTTTAGATGCTTCAATTTCTCATGTTTCCTATGCATCAACAATTGGTTTTTGTGATGATTTGCTGAGAGTATAACAGCAAATGGCAATGTAAGACCAGTTTTTGTGTTTTTTTCCTTAGATTATTTGTTGGTTCCCTGTCTTCACGATCTGTCTATTTCAGTTTGATTGAATAGAACCTTATTCATTCTCCTGACAGGTTCATGATTCTGACATAAGGAACCCTGTGTCAACAAGGTGTTATACCGAATCTTTTAAATATGATGAACATTGCAATGGACATAAGAAAGTATTTCCAAGGGCAAATGCTAGATCCTCTGAAATTCAAGAAAGTGATGAGGAGTCTGATTTAGAAATCTTCAGGGTCAAACGGCGGTCTTTAGCGAAGATGGAGCATAGAAATGGGCATGATTCCCTCACTGTCAACTCAGACCACCAGGTAATATGGGCTTATAGAGTTGAATATTAATCAAGTAATTGATGTTGCTTGTTTGACTGTCTTTTGTTGTGTTTTTTAAGTTTTCATTTGTGTTGGGTTTTCAACTTTGTATAGCTTTGATAATTTTCATGTGTTATAGCTATCCTATGTATTTTCAAAATTTATATATCATGGTTTTATGCCTTGGCATATTTGATATTTTTAATGCTTTGCTTCAAAAATGAATAATTATTTATCCTCTTCTTTTTACATGTTTTGCCATCTGGGGTGTACTCTAATTGTAAAAATAAATTTCTAGATATCATGGGTTAGGGTACATAGAAAGGATGAAAGCAAAAGGTTGCTTCTCTAATTTGCGTGGTTCTTGTCCATTCTCATTTTTATAACTTTTGGGAGCTTTAGCAAGAAAGTTTAGTTGGTCATTTGACTCTTGAGCAATTTCTAGTATTTTCACAAAGGAAGACAAGTTATAGTAGAAATTTGCTATTGGGTGAGATTTTGTTATTTGATATTTGAAATGTCGCTGGTATTTTGGGAACTGAGAAGTAATGAAATAGGCTTTTCCATTCTAATAGGGTGGTCGGGTTGTCGAAGCCTCTAAAATTAATTCAAATCTTTAAACTAGCTACAGTTGATTTGGAGTAGTAGTGAACCAAATTAAATCCTACAGGGAGCTATGTGTTCAAGAATTTCTTAGCAATTAAGATGAAGGAAACAAAAAAGAATTCTTAGTACCAAATCTAATTGTAGTTAATAAAGAAAATTTATAAAAGAAATCAACTAGAAATATGTTTAAAAAAATTACTTCAATCTTACCAAGCTCCGATCCAAGGTAGTGTAGTTGTACCGAATATATCTAGATCATAGGATTCTTAAGACACTTCTCTACTCAAGCATTTAACCAAAAAAATTTCATGATAGCCATGACAAAATTTTGAGTTTTCCTATTGTATTTGTTTGAACTTAGCATTCACAACAAACCTTACTAACAAATGACTAGGACGATAGCATTCCATATCATTTGATAGCAGCACTAAGAACCTTAAAAATAGTTAAAACAAAAACTAACAATTGAGATAGCTGCAATTGAAAATCTTTGTATTATTAATCCCCTTTAAATCATAAATGCATGATTACTATCACTTTACACACGCAAAAAGATTTAAGTGCTACTTATACTAATTGTTCTAGACAATTACGGATTAAAAACAAATAAATAGCTGTAGGAAGAAAAATAAAAATAAGTTGTCAATTTATTTAACATTCAAAATCCAAACTAAACAGAATGCAAGAAATAATGATTACTTGAATGTAAAAAGATTATGAAACAAGACCTCACTAAATATATTGGCATTAACCCACTTTGGATTGGAATGGAAGTAGTTTAGCCACTCATGGTAGCAAAACTATTCTACCTTTATTCTAGAATGAAAGAAAAGTACAAGAGAAAGAAAAATTTCTGCATAAAATGAAGGTAAAAACTCATGCCTTCCAAGTTCACTTGCCCTCCTATTTATATACTTCTTCTCTAACAACCTCCCTAAAAACTTTCTAAAATCTCTCCAACAAATCCTAAATCTTTAAATTTTTTATTTCTAACTAATTATCCAGCCAACCATCCTATCTAATCCTAACTAATGTCTTCAAATCCATTCTAACTTGAATTACAAAAGTTGAAATCAAAAGACAAATTCAAGTTTTGAAAATTCAGTTCATCAGCCTTTTATCTCTGTTCAGGACGTGGTCACGCACATTCATCTGTTGTGCATCTTCTTGAGTTTCACCTCCAAGACTTCATCCTTTAAGACGTGATCTTAGTTTATCCAAAATAGTCTTCTATTTTTACTTCAAAAATCCTTCTCCAAAAATCGTCTAAATCTTCATTAAATTCCATCTTTTCACCTTAGTCCATCAATTTCACTCCCTGGTACAAAAATACCTCAAATTAGCCATTTTCATACCAATAAAAGCATTAACATCATAGGTTTGCTCCTATTAAATTGTAACAAATTAAATCCTATCACAGGGGTCTAAGATGATTGATCCTGCAATCTTTATGCATCTTAACATGCATTAAATATTAAGCCACTTCCTCTCTTGATGAAACAGATGTGTACACTTGGATATGCTGTTTGTCCTTGTATAAATAGACAATTTCTTGAATGACTATTGATATTATGTTAAGTTCACTTGGATGTCATTGTGCCTTAAAGCAGGTTACAATTTTCTGTAGATCCAAAATCAAGTGGAATTTCAATTATATTTGTGGGTTGATTCACTTTTATCAGTATGGAAGGATCTTGTTGGTATTTATTAAATTTCCATTGATAATTGGCATGCTTTACAATGCAAAAATTTTGGTACTATTTTGTTCAATTTTTGCATCCAAGCTGCCAATTTACCGTCCATCCTTCACTGTCTCAGTTCGATTGCCGTCGACCCGCGTTAAGACTGGGTTTGAGGAAGGGAAGTCCAAACTTTTCCAAAATGTCCAAACTTTTTTGCAATTACTTATTACAAAAGAAACTCCTAACCAGATGTTTTGCAGGAATTTGAAGATCTTGTGGTTAAGGAAGAAGCCATCGCGTTAAGATTGGTTGCCACGTGGAGAAGCCATCAAACCTTCATGGGACTTATTCTTCCTTTTCTTTTCTATTTTTCCCCTTTTGTGTTGTGTGTTGTGGCAACCAATCTTTTTTCTATATTTTACATATATGCTGTGATTTACATGTTTTGGTATGCTCGATGAATTGTTTTTATTTGTTTGATGGATTTTTTTTTTTTGGGCTACTCGATAGTTTTTGCAGTTTTGGTGGCTCCAATTGATAGCTTACTTTGATTTTTTTGCTATTTTAACTTTAGAGATTATCATGTCTGTGTATTTGATTTGCTGCTTGACTCAAAGCGGTTTGAGGCTCCATGATCTTTTCCTTTTGCTATCATGTCATCTTATTGTCTTGTGGATAACTAATTGACATGGTGGATAATAACGTGGATAACTTATCAAATGTAGATTTGTATTGCTTTTTATTTTCAGCATTTCTCTTGCTTTCTGCCTTGGCCATGCATTGTGTTAAGTCTTGTCCTGTTGTCTTCGTTTAGGTTTGTTTTGCCTTGGCTATTGGTGAGCAGAATCGGTGTGTGCAAAAGTGCGTCAAAATATAGCTTAAGCTCAAACAAATTTACACCTAAACCTCACTTAATCAATTGTAGTAAAGCATAGGGATCATTTTCCACAGGGAAGGGGACAAAACCAAAATTTAAGTGCAACTAATTATTTGCTATCTATGTGTCTTAAAGCAATGATTTAGAAAGTGAAATTTAAATAACTAAAACAACACCATTAAAACAAAGAGAAAAATACACAAATGATGAAGGAGGGTGATCCTTGGGTTCAATGCAAAGGTCGGCTATTTTGACTCCTAAAGGCAACCGAGTGTAGGGCATCTTAACTAAGTGACTACATCCATTCACTCCGAATCTCCTTCGGTCTCATCGAAATTATAGAATGAGGAATCTCCTTTCGGTCTCATCCCCACCTAGAGCACATTAGCGCCTATGGCTTCCACACAACTCTAATGCACAATTCTTGCCCTAGATGTTTTAGCCAACTACTTTACACTCCCTAGTTCAAGTGTTTAATCTAAGAAAACCACCTATTTTTCACTCCACATCTCCTTTCGGTCTCAATGGAATTAAAGACTAGAAAGTCTCCCTTCGGTCTCATTCTACCTTTGCACACTAAAACCTATGGCTTCCACACAATTTTAGTGCACAATTAAATTCATATGGTAGTTGTTTCTTGTCTCAAACACCTAAATCTAGAGAATGCTAGGTAGTTCTTCCTACTTTTGGTCTAAATTCATGTATATTCTAAAACACACACAAACACCAAGAACACACACTAAATGTGGCCACCATTCAATGCATGTCAATTCATTAAATACAAGTAGGAAAACTTCAATTAATGCAAGCCCATTACTCTACAACCAACAAGAAATCAAAATAAACCTAACCCATACATCAAACACCAAGAATCACCCAAGATAGTTTAGCCTCTCATGGCTTCAAACAACCAACAATCACAAGGGAATTTAACCATTGAAAGCATAAGAAATTTGTAAGAAATACTTCCCTTAATTAAAAGAGTGATGATTCCAACCAAATCCAAACACCTTACAAGCCAAAACAACTCCAAGGATTCCAGTTTTCAAGCCACAAAAAGAACCAAACCCTAACCTCCAATGAAACTCACGGGTGTGAGTTGGGGAAAATGTGCAAAAAATATAAAAACTAACTTTAACCCTACAATCTATTCTACTCTAACCTATTCTATGTTCCTCATCTACTTCCTACTTGTGTTTTTCTGCAGAAAATGGGATATTAATACAGCTAGGGGCGTTGGGGAGAAAATGTAAAGCTTCCAAAACATTAGGGACGAAATTTGCAAATTTCAGGATTCAGGCGTCGTACTGATTTCGTCCCATTTTGGTCCATTTTCGTCCGGAATTTGACAAAACTCTCTGAATAAAGGTTTTTCTTCTCTTTCTCAGCTTTCCATAGAATCTTGAATCATCTCATTTGGACGTCTGAATCAAGAGTTATGGCCTCCGGAAGATGGCTGATTTTTCTCCCTGTTTTCCTCTTCTTCGGTTCTGCCTTGTTCTGCTTTTGCCCAGTTTTGGTCCATTTGCTTTCGGAATTTGAGAAACCTTTGTTCATAAAAGTTTTCTATCTCTTTCTCATATTTCCATAGCACCTTCATTCATCTCATTTGGACATTTGCATCAAAAGTTATGAACTTTAGAAGATAAGTGGTTTTTATCCCTTTTTCCTACAAAACACATAAAATATGAGAATCACAAATATAATGTGATTTATCTAATAAACATGGCATATCTCAATGAAATCTATGCTAAAGCATGAAAAACACATATCTAAGTTTATGAATATTTGATTCTCATCAAATACCCCCAAACTTAAACCATTGCTTGTCCCCAAGCAATTTTCTACGTATAGCAACAATATGTGGAATGTATTCATTGAGACATGCATATTCAGATTCTCATCTAAATTTTTTTTTTATATATATATTTTTTTATTTTTTATTTTTGATAATGGCAAGTACTAGCTTAATTAGGCAACCACTCGTCGCCCCATTCTACTGAACAATGCATATTGAGAATTTTAAGAAATGAAAACATCTTAATGTCTCTAGGTTAGACAATTTTCAGCACGTACTAATGCAATGCATGACCTTTTTCTTTCTTGTTTTTCTGTACTAATCTTCACACATTAAATGATGTGTGTGTGTGATGGAGGTAAATGTTCATGAACAATGCAATGCAAGAACTGAGTAGAGGTTACGAAATCATGCCACTAGTGTGCCCTAAAGTTGCATAGAAAAATTTCACTTCCTTGAAATCCTTAAGACTCTTTATTCCCTCTTTCCCCTAAGTTGTCATGCTACCATCTAGGCAATTTTCATCACATTTAAGCAACCATCATGACATTATACTTAGGGTACTTCCTCACAATTTTTTTATTTTTTTTTTATTTTTTTTTTTTGCCAAGAGTTTTTTTCGGCTTTTTATACTTCTACCACTCATATGAGTTCACTTAAGGGAAATCCCCTAAGAGCATTCTCATAGCGGAGTGGCAATTATTCAACAAAACTGTAAATCTCATAAGCAAAACAAATAACAAGCCTAAGTCATCTTCCAAGTTTGTGAAGTGAAATGCTATAACTTTAGGGTGGACTAGGGGCACTACGTTTACTCGCAACCGCATCATAATCAATACACTACATCTCACAAACACTCCTCTTTGACGTGCACTGTAACAACACCATTTAACATGCAAAACTTTCCTCCAAATACAAGGAATCAAAAGACATGCATTACAAATTCCATGCCTATTCAGTCCAACATTTTCATCATTGACTAATGCTTTCATTTCGTTACTTCTCGCATGCATTTATTCAGTAAAATGTTTTTTAAGTGGTGCATATTTCAGCCATTACTTGCCAACCATTCAAAAGTTCCAAAAAAAACAAAACAAGCAACATCTTGAATATTTCAATAAAAGCCTCACTTTAAGCCAATTCCACCCATTAAATCTCATGTATTTTCTTCCTATATACACCCCAAACTTAGGTTACATCAAAAGCTTTAAGCTTCCACCCCAAACTTAAGATGAGCATTGCCCTCAATGCTTCAAGAATGCATGCATGAAGGGTGGGCGGGTGGGAAAGAAGAAATACATGTTTTCGGTTGCAAAATTGTGAAATAACTTAAAGCATGTTGCATGATTGCGTATTCACACCTCCCCAAACTTAAGATATGTTGCATGTTAAGCACTAAAACTAGGGGTGCAAGTGTGTGATAGGCATAATTTACCAAAACTAATTAAAGAAAATAAATTAACAAAATGCAGAAAAATAAACTTTAAACCTAAATGCAATAACATAAAATAGAAAAGAGAATATTTACAAACTTCACGTCGTCCAAACTCAACTCAAGTGTCAAAACATCTAAACTAAGGATTGCACTTAAGAAGATAATGCCACATGAGAAAATTGCACACAATGGTTTAGGCATTGACATTTGATTACTCAATGTGTGCATGATGCTAGGCTTCAAAACTCATCAAGTTTTTTTTTTTTCACTTAAAACTCAGTTTTATATGCAACATCATGTTAATATTCATCAATGAATTTCTAGGATTTCAAATGAATACAAAAAAGTTGACAATTCATCCAAAATAACTCATTGAGGCATTTTGTCAAACACATGATGTGCATGGTGAAAAACTTGAAATTTCACAAAATTAGCAAGCACCCTAGCCTAAAAATTTAACAAACAGCCCAAACAATCCCAATTACACAATATTTCATCAAATATCATCCATAGAAATCATATTTAAAGAAATTCAAAATCATCATTGTAATGAAATTTGAAAGGTTCAACCATGTACCTTGGATTCTTGGATGAATTTGATGGTGGAAATGTGTTTACAAAGGTGTTTGGGTCACTTAAGATGGATTGGACTTGAAGAAGAATGTAAAATGCAAAATGTGGATGAAAGGTTTTGAGAGAAAATTGCAAAAACAAAGGTAAGAAATGAAAAATGTGCCAAAAAGGCATAGGGTATAAAAATCGCCAAAAGACCTTGTGGCGATTAAAAGACCCTTGTGATCTCTTATTCACATTGGGAACATGCGTGATTAAAAAGACTTGTAATGATTAAAGTTCCAGTCATAAAATTTTTTTTTTTTTTTTTTTTAACATTTCATCCCTTGTCTTAGCAAACATGCAAACTACATGCATCAACCTCTTAATCCACAAGAAACAAAACAAACAAAACAAAAATAAGAAACAAAACAACACAAAACAAAACCAAAACCAAAACCAAAACAAACCAACACAAAACAAAATGAAACAAAATGGACTAAACTACAACAAAAGGATACGCTTGGGTTGCCTCCCAAGAAGCGCTTGGTTTTAACGTCGCCGGCTCGACTCAATCCATTTCATCCTATTCCTTGCTTTAGTCTTTTCCTTGCATGTTTAACCTCCTCTTCCAACAACATTTTTTTCATGCAAGTTGATGGCCTAATACCCTTACCATCCTCAAGGGTAAACCCAATGGCCTCTTTAAGAGTGCTTAACCCCAAAAGCTTTTCTTCCTGTTTGGATTCCAAAGGAGATGATATTAACACAGGCAACATTTCATGCTCTTCCAAAAATGCATGTTCCAACCGAGGGAGTAAGGGCTTTAACTCAAGCTTGGGCGGCTCATCGACGGATGGTTTTAGCTTATCTTCACCAGCCACGAGCAACTCTTGGTTGATTTCAACCACTTCAAAATCTTCCTATTATTTCATAAATGGACTCATCTACAAACCAATTCTTAACCATCTCACGAAGTTGTCCATCTATTCTATTATCTTCTTCATCAAACTCAAGGGGAGTTTTGGAGGGAATAATTGTCTTCATTGCTTGAGATTCAAAACACCACTCCTCCTTCATCATTTCACCAACACCTTCTTCTACCATATCTACACGGAAGTGGTCAGTTCTCTCTTGGATAATTCATGGCATCATTCTCATCGAACACCATGGTCTCGTGCAAGTTCAACCTCATGGAATGGTCTTCTAAAAGCTTTGTGGAACTTCTCATCTCAAGCTGCATTTCTTCCATCTTAAGCTGCATTTCTTCCATCTTTTTTATCATTATTTCCTCAAAACTCAGCTTTTTGTCCATGGGATTATTCATTTGATTCACAAATCCTGGAGTTTGCCATGATACGTTAGAAAATGATGGCTCTGAATTGTCCCAACTTTGATTGCTTTGATTATTCCAATTTTGACCACCTCCTTGGTTGTTCCAACCTTGATTTCCTGCTTGGTAGCTGCTATTGTTGCCCCAGTTTTGGTTGAAATGTCCTTGCTGCCCAAAATTATTCATGAAGTTGAGGGTTGATCTGGCCCGATCACATTGATCCGTATGGTGGTCTCCTTGGCAAAGTCCACATATTAAGACCGGATTCGATTCATCCTCGCCTCCCATGAATTCATCCTATCGGTTAATGCACCAATTGAGCACTAATGTTTGAGCCAATATCAAACTCTCTGAATCCCCTTCTTGATAGCTCGGCTTCAAGCAGGTAAGCACTTATCGGTTGTTGAACCATGGCTCTAATGCATAATCATTGAAATTAGGCTCTAAGAATTCCCCAAACAACCGTTCTCTTTGTTTTCCCTGTTCGGCCATTGAAAGTTAAAAATGAAAATATATACAACACAAACAACTCTTTCTAAATATATACAAAAACATAAAACTAACAAACAATTAGAACACTTAAAAACTAGTTCCGTTGCCCTTCCCAACGGCGCCAAAACAGTGGCAGATTCGGTGTGTGCAAAAGTGCGTCAAAATAAAGCTCAAACTCACACAAATATACACCTAAACCTCACTTAATCAATTGTAGTAAAGCATAGGGATCATTTTCCACAGGGAAGGGGACAAAACCAAAATTTAAGTGCAACTAATTATTTGTTAAAGAGTGATGATTTAGAAAGTGAAATTTAAATAACTAAAACAACACCATTGAAACAAAGAGAAAAACACACAAATGATGAAGGAGGGTGATCCTTGGGTTCAATGCAAGGTTCAGCTATTTTGACTCCTAAAGGCAACCGAGTGTAGGGCATCTTAACTAAGTGACTACATCCATTCACTCCGAATCTCCTTTCGGTCTCATCGAAATTATAGAATGAGGAATCTCCTTTCGGTCTCATCCCCACCTAGAGCACATTAGCGCCTATGGCTTCCACACAACTCTAATGCACAATTCTAGCCCTAGATGTTTTAGCCAACTACTTCACACTCCCTAGTTCAAGTGTTTAATCTAAGAAACCACCTATTTTTCACTCCACATCTCCTTTCGGTCTCAATGGAATTAAAGAATAGAAGATCTCCTTTCGGTCTCACTTCTACCTTTGCACACTAAAACCTATGGCTTCCACACAATTTTAGTGCACAATTAAGTTCATATGGTAATTGTTTCTTGTCTCAAACACCTAAATCTAGAGAATGCTAGGTAGTTCTTCCTACTTTTGGTCTAAATTCATGGATATTCTAAAACACACACAAACACCAAGAACACACACTAAATGTGGCCACCATTCAATGCATGTCAATTCATTAAATACAAGTAGAAAAACTTCAATTAATGCAAGCCCATCACTCTACAACCAACAAGAAATCAAAATAAACCTAACCCATACATCAAACACCAAGAATCACCCAAGATAGTTTAGCCTCTCATGGCTTCAAACAACCAACAATCACAAGGAAATATAGCCATTAAAAGCACAAGGAATTGAAAGAAAATACTCCCCTTAATCAAAAGAGTGATGATTCCAACCAAATCCAAACACCTTACAAGCCAAAACAACTCCAAGGATTCCAGTTTTCAAGCCACAAAAAGAACCAAACCCTAACCTCCAATGAAACTCACGGGTGTGAGTTGGGGAAAATGTGCAAAAAATATAAAAACTAACTTTAACCCTACAATCTATTCTACTCTAACCTATTCTATGTTCCTCATCTACTTCCTACTTGTGTTTTTCTGCAGAAAATGGGATATTAATACAGCTAGGGGCGTTGGGGAGAAAATGTAAAGCTTCCAAAACATTAGGGACGAAATTTGCAAATTTCAGGATTCAGGCGTCGTACTGATTTCGTCCCATTTTGGTCCATTTTCGTCCGGAATTTGACAAAACTCTCTGAATAAAAGTTTTTCTTCTCTTTCTCAGCTTTCCATATAATCTTGAATCATCTCATTTGGACGTCTGAATCAAGAGTTATGGCCTCCGGAAGATGGCTGATTTTTCTCCCTGTTTTCCTCTTCTTCGGTTCTGCCTTGTTCTGCTTTTGCCCAGTTTTGGTCCATTTGCTTTCGGAATTTGAGAAACCTTTGTTCATAAAAGTTTTCTATCTCTTTCTCATCTTTCCATAGCACCTTCATTCATCTCATTTGGACATTTGCATCAAAAGTTATGAACTTTAGAAGATAAGTGGTTTTTATCCCTTTTTCCTACAAAACACATAAAATATGAGAATCACAAATATAATGTGATTTATCTAATAAACATGGCATATCTCAATGAAATCTATGCTAAAGCATGAAAAACACATATCTAAGTTTATGAATATTTGATTCTCATCAGCTATCCCTCTTAATTTTTTTGTTTTCTTTTTTTGACAGTGCATTGCTACTACTTTAGCCGTCCCTCTTCAACTGATAGCATGGGTTACTTTCTTGGGTAAGTAAGTGATACAATCTTCTAATGAGATTGCAAATATATATGCCTTATAATGGTTGTTGATTTTCTATTCTCTTTTTGCCTTTTTTTTTTTATAGATCATATACTTATATCATGCTGAATCTGATGTGGAGCTCAACTTGTCAGTGAGAGAATATGTTGTGGTTTGAAAGGTTTGCTTACTATTTTATGAAAATATACCTTATATGTCTAGATCGTAATTTTGCGTTGGTTTGCAACGTTAAGGACACAAGAATATTGAAAGTGTTCACATTCAAATGCTGCATATATTCACTTAAAATATTTTTGTTAATCTTAGGCAGTTTTTAGTCCATTTTTTATCTTAAGTCAGCTCCATAGAAAATTAGCAATTTTTGCATATTCAATTTTAAGCTTTTGTCTGTTCTTGCTTCAGAGTAGTAGTGTGCTATTGCATCCCTTAATAAACATGCAAAAGGTAATCTTTTAATGCCACTTATTACCATTCACAGACAAATAATGGGGAAAGGCAAACATAGCATGTGCAAATACTTTGGAAATGTTGATATTCATCAAGTTCTTACTCTGTGTAAAGCAAATTCACAGGGTGATGTATGGCTGGAAAATATCTTACCAAGCTTTTCTTGCTTTCATATAGCTCTGTAATTGCTCTTGTATATAGGTCTCGACTTTTGTTACGTGGTCATCAAGTTATTGGGCTGGTAATTAATTCCATTGCCTTTTTGTTTCACTTTGTAATTTTAGGAAATTGCAAACTAAGTCTACTTGTTGGTTTACTTTCAAAGGATCATCTAGGACCAGCAGTCTTGCATGAGTTGGAAAAATTTCTTGTTTATTCGTTGAGATTTCTAGTGCTTCTTTCTGATCCTTGTGCCAAGATACCAAAAGAGGCTCTTGTTCACATCTTTGGTGAAGCAAGGAGAATGACTCCATCAATTGTCTATCTTTCGCAGGTTAATATTTGGTGGGAAAATGTTAGTTTTCTTAACTTGATTAAGTTCTTTCGTTACTTTTTTCTGCTTCTTCTTATTCTTCCTTTTGTTTTTTTCTTTTCTTTTTTCCTTTTAGGCCTTGGCTGGCCTATCTTTAATATGAAATTTTTGGTGTAGCCACATGGCCAACTAAGAGTGGTTCTTTCAACATTGTAGGAAGATTTTGAGCGGTAGGCAATTTCAGCTTGCAAAATTCTGTTTTAGGAATGTGCATTATGCAAATTCCGCACTCTTCATCTTCTTTAATGAATTAAAACTCGAGTGTTTATTCAGCAAATTTCCTTGTAACTAAGCAAAAGCTTATGAAATATTCATGCTGATGGTATAATTTATTCTTAAATTTTGTCTGACCCTTTTATTTATAAATTAAGTGCTGTAGACCTTTTTTTCTTGTTAATGGAAGCGTGAATCCATCTTTTTTTATTGGACACAACTTGCATTTGAATGCTCCATCAACTGAAGATGGATGTCAGTTTTTTTATTACCTGATTAAAGATGCCTTGTCAATCCAATCTGAAGATGTCACAAAGAACTCACTCACATCAGATTCTCTTCTTGAACTTCCAAAGGCACCAAAAGTAATTTATGGACCTAAACCCTCTAATTAAAGGCTACAGTAGAAACTTAGGGACATGCTTTGTGTCAATTGCACATGTGCTTGCCTGACATTTGTAATAGGTTTGGGCAAGAATAGTCCTTTCCAATTGAATTCATAGGACATATTTTCTTGGTGTCTTGAATTTGGATTTTGAACATTAATAAGCTATAGCTCCACTTTTGGCTCATAGGTGCACTCGGTTGCTATCATTATTGTGCTTAATGTTGTGTGTATTCTTGATAACATAGAGATCTTTGTTTGTTACTGCATTTGAATAGATGCTTCTGTGAAGTCAGCTGCACTATTCTTTCTAGCTCTAATGGTCCAAAAAATCAATATAACATTTGGTCATGTCAACAATTATAGACCATGATGTGAAAATCTTGACCAGGCCACACATGCAAGATTACATAAAGTTCATGTGTATTCTTTTTAATTATAATTCCTAGGGCTTTTCACCAGAGGGCAAATTGATGGAAAATCTTGAGCAGGGTTAGATAAATGGAAATCTTGGATATGTAAAACTTATACTAATAAGCTTCTGGTTCTAGCTTTGCGTTCAAGATGGTTTTGGGAGTGATTTTGTTTCTTTCACAATCAAAACAGTCTTACACTAACCACTCAGATGAATTGTTTCTTTCCAGCTTGGTCACACCTTGTTTCACAATACAAAGTTGATGCCACCCTAATAGTGGCCTTTGCACATGGTAAAATATTTTCTAGCCCCTTTATACATATAATCCTTATAATTTGTTTTTACCATTTCTATCATTGATATACCCATGTGCTATTTTTGCTCCCACTTTTCCCTCTTCTTCCATGGAAAATTCAATTTTTGGGAGTTGAAATGTATAATATTTGTTAGATTGGTAGATTTGTGAAGTTACAGAAATTGAGAATACTCTCTTATGCATTGGTTAGTTTCCCATGAGTCGGTTAATTTAGATTTCTTTAGTTCATTTGTTATTTTTTATCGAGCATGAGTGAATCAAAATTAAATTTCATGCAACAGCACTTACACACTAAGCTTTCTGATTTTGCAGGCAAATATGAAAGAAGAATAGCTATTTTAATGAGCAAGACCACAATTTGCATTAAAAACTAGAATGAGGAGAAAATTGAAGGGCGGACCAAGCTAGACCTAATTTAAAAGTGCCTAAAATAATCACTTACCATACTAGAATTGTATCCAGGCTCTCACTTCAGAGCACGTAAGACTTCCTGCTCAACCTCAAGATGACACTTAAATAAGTATAGCCCTTATTTGTCCTAAAATAATTAGCATATTTTCCATTATTGAGTATATTTTCATTACCTTTGACCACAATCTACTTTAGCCCCCATTTTGATTTCTGTCTTTTCCTTGCCCCAATGTTGTCCTAACGTCAATTTTTTTTTTCTTCAGTTTTTGGCCATTGAGACTCAACAGGCCTATATGCCGATTTGCAGTTAGTTTTAGTTACACTTTTGCCAATCAATTACTCGGTCTGTCGACTGGCGACCTTCTCAATTTAGTCAACCGCTGTGACATTAGGAGTGAGGAAGGGAAGTCCAAATTTTTACCTCTCTGAATGACCAGAATTTGGGTTGGATTTGGTGCTTTCAAATTGTGTCCGATTTATTGCTCTCCTTTCTTTATTTTTTTACTTTCCCTTTTTAATTGTTTCTCTTCTTTCTATTGTAGTTCTTTTATTTTTATTTTTTTCCTTCTTTTTTATTTCTCTTTTTTGGCTTTTGTTTTTGGCTTATAATCGGCAACATTTTTTCCATTTCTGTCTTATCCCATTGTTATGCCTATGAAAAATGGTGTTTTGGGGCTCGATGACATTAGTCATACTTTGTCCTATCAATTAAGCCTACATCTATTCTAATGATTATGTCTCTTTCTCAAGTTTCTTTCTCCTTTTTTTTTAGGTATTAACTATTAGATAATCGAATCGTTTGTGTGTAAATTTTGTTGTCGACAATATCATACAGCAGTTTTGTCTGCCACATTTAAATTTATCAACCTAATGAAAAAGAAAGTTTCAGATATAGTGCATCTGTAGGCAGAGTTAGTATAATTTTAATTAGCTTTTCCTTTGTGGTCATATAATAATTTGAAAGCATATTGCAAAGACCCAGACACAAGTGCGAAGGCAAACACATGGGTGCAATTGTTCTGGATCTCTGCCCTAGACTCGGCGATCTATTGACTCTTTTTCATGTTCAATTATTTTCCTTGAATTCAACAAAGTTTAATTTTTCTGCTTTTGGGTTTTAATAGTAGTATTTTGATTTTGTGGTACTTGCTGCATTAATTGTGGTTTTAGGATCATAGCCTTCACTCAAATTGAGCAGTACCAAACAGTTATGATGTTGTTCATGTCAAGTACTATGACAAGGTTTTTCCCTTAAAAGACGTCTACTTTATTTTGTTTCAATTGGTCATTTGACGAATATATTTGTTTGTATGGAGAGGATTTCGTCAATTTTCTTACTTTTTGTGTTAGCTTTTGTCAATGAATGTTGAGGTATGGTGGAAAAGATGCACTTTGTTGTCAAGTCAGAGTAACTGAGCTCAAGCTTCCAAACCATATATAAACATTCTTTTCAACTATTTCTTTAGTTTCTTTTCATTCTCCTTATTTTCCATATGAATTAATGAAAATAGACAACAAATTGGAAACCAGAAGAGGTTGGTTCTTTTGGCCAGATCATTCTTTTGTTCCTTTAATCGTGCATTCTCCTTTTATTAGTTGATTTTTCCATTTTTTTAATTCAGATTTTTGCCTTGTTTTCCTTTTCCTTTCTTCTTTTGCATATGAAAAAACAAACATCAAGTGCAAAGGAAGAAGAATATGAGTGGTTTATTTGGGCGTAATCGATTGTGTTCCCTTTGTGGTGGTGTCTTAATGAAAGCTAATTTTTTTACTTCCTTTTATTTCTTTTTATTTTGAATTTCTTTATTATATATATGTATATATATATATATATATATATATATATATATATATATTAAGTTATGGTCATTTGAATCTTTGTTGTGTATTATTTTTTTTGTTACCGCTACATAACCTTGTGAAACTCAATGAAATAGCGTTGATGTACTGCCTTTTGGCTTCGATGTACTGGTTGAAGCTAATCTTTACATATTATGGTTGATTTGTGCTTTATTGTTAAAATCATATTGATTTAAAAGGTTTTGAGGCTCGATGAATTTTTTCTTTTGTTGTCAAGTCGACCTAAGTTACCAAAATTCTTCATAATATATATTAAAAGTTTCTATTGTGGGCACTCTAAAACAGCGCATTGCACGGTTATAACCTGTTAGTTAAACTTATGTATGTACTAATTGTAAGACAGCCAAATCAAATAGGATGTAATAGAAAAGAAAGGCACGCAATTATAAATGCAAAGAGGTTCTGTATAAGTTTTTATTTCATTTTATTTTCAATTAGTTGACAAACTTGTTTTAATTTTCATAATCTGTTGCAGCAAAAATTGTGGGGTTAGAGAATAATTTAATCACTTCATATAATAATTTTTATTATCCTACAACTTTTGTAATTTTACATGTTATTGTACTGTGTATTAAATTTTGAATTGTGTTATTTGTATTGTGTATTTTTTTTATTTTTGCTTTTTCTCCATTTTCTTTGTTAATATCTTCGTGATTAAAAAAATTATCTAATTGATTATAGAAAATCAAAAGTAGAAATAAAAACTATACACTGTAAAATCTAGAGTAATAATTTTTTAAATCCATCTTTTGTCAACTATTAGAATTTAAAAGGAAATATGTAAAAGTTACTAGTTAAATTTTGCATCTTTTGATCTTTTAAATTGTTACTTAATTTATAATTTTAGTATTTTATAAATTCTTTATTTATTATATGAAGAAGAAGTATGAATTTGATTAATTAGTATCTGTTTATGAGTTAGATGAGAGTAAAATTATTGGCCATGCTTAATTTACCATTATCCAAGTTGCCATTGAGGATTAGTCAAAATTGATACGTCCATTATCATCTATAGTTTGATTTTTTATTTTTTATTTTTATCCATATACTACAGTGCTTATGTACTCACCAACTAACTTTATAATTATTTATTTTCATGGCCAAATTCAAATTTTTATACCATTACAAATTACGATAATTTGAATTGAAATATCATGTGAAACATCTTAGTAATTATATTTTCATTGGTATACTTTTTATAATTAATTAGTGACATTATTCTTTTTGCAGTAATTCATTTTATTACAACAACTTTGGTAGTAATAAGTAAATAAATAAATAAATAAATAAATATATATATATATATATATATATATATATATATATTTTTCAATCAGAATGCTATTACTTTTTCTTTCTACTTATCTAATCTTTCTCCTTTTTTCTTCCCATGTGACATGTTTTTCTGTGCCTTTTGAGTTCTGGTGCACTATGAATTGTAATTTTATAGGATTATTTCATATTTATTTATAAGAGTTCGAACCTTTTGTTTAATGATTTTTTTAATTGCTTAATATTTTTATTTCTAAAAATTAATCATTCACTTTATCTATAGATGAAAAGATTGTAGTGAAATATATGATATATAATTATAATAAAAGTTCAAATTTACATTTATTTTATGACACATATGCAAAGGGTTTATAATTTAGAGTTTTATCATTTACACTGTTTTTTAAAATTATAATAATTATTTGATAGTTTTATTTTGTAATACTTTTCTTACAACACTCTATAAATTTATTATTTGATACTTTTATTCAACAATTATTATTCTTATACTTTTACTATTTTTACTTGTTTTTGAATTTTTCTTTAATATTTTTTAATTTTTGTTGAGCAATATATATTTAACAAATACCAACAAAATTACCGAACATTCCCATGCCTTGCATAGAATCCTAGACTAGTCATATTAAAGGAGAATTAAATATTATCATTTGTCAACATGTTTACCTCAGGTTGTAAAATAAATGTTCAAATATATCTACAGTTGTAATATAATTCAATTTTAATACATGAGAGTTAATTACAGAATTAATTAAATTAACTTTAAAATTACATATATTGAACAAATTTTAGTATGCCTTAATTGAATTTATTTTAAATAGAAAAATATGATACTGTAGCTAGCAATATAATCAAAAAAAAGTACTATTAAATTAAGTAAAAAAGAATTCTATAGTTCACAAAATAAAATAAAGTTAGTTAAAAATACTAATTATACATTTCAAAAATACACAAAATTTTATTAAAAAATTAATATTTATTAAATTTTAAATTATCATTGGGCACACTTAAGTCTCTCATGGGGATAAAAAAACTAGTATTATATTAAAAGGATTGTGAAGTGTCACATTTTATTCTCAAGTTTCCCTCTAGTTGTAGATTTCAATTTTGTAAAAATGCAATTTTATTTAAATCTTATTTTCAAATGCAATCATTAGTAAAAATCTAAAGTTAATCAAAGTTTTTGTTATACATTAGATTTTTTTTTTTAATTTGTATTACCATAAAAATTTTGTATCACATAAGTTTTTAATTAAAACATTTGCTCAATGATATATATTTAAAAATTTTAGAAATGAATATTAAAAATAATTTAACTTGCTCACAATTTATCATTTTAAATATTTTAATTAAAATAACAATACTAATTCAAAATTTTATTTAAAAATATTTTCATATATAATTATCAAAGTAAATTATGAATATTATGATCACAAATAATTAGCACATTCATCCATAGAAAAAAAAAAGTTATAATCTGTATTTATTTATCCTTATTCAAATATTTCATAAATATTACCTTCAATTATTTCTATTTATTAAATTAAATATATTTTTACTTAAATTAATTTACATAGTAATAATAAATAAATGATCATGCACATCCAAAGTTGTACTACTTCTATTCCGAAAAAAGAGTCCACTTTTGGTGTAAAATTTTTATACTATTTTAATAATAATAACAATGTATAACCAAAATTAAAAGTAAGGATAAAAGTGTAAAAGCATAAATTTAATTATACATTAAGAGTGTTGTAGCTTGCAATTTGAAAAAAAAAAAAAAGTTGAACCAAATTAAAAATAGACTTTTTTTTAGGAAGGGAGGAGTAATATATTTAAATTTCAATTTTGTGAGTATAAATTAAGCAATTAATTCAATTAAAGTTTATATATAATTTTTAAAAATTGCACATACTCAAATTACCTAATTAAGTTTTTCGGCCAGTGGCCATTTTTTTCTCTCATTTTTACTGTTCCTGAGGCGATTTGGTCTGCGATTTGATGCGAAAATTTTCTTATTCTTTCATCGCCATACGATAAAATTTTCAAAATTTTTAACGTTCATGAGCAGTATTCTTCTTGTTTATGAGCGATTTTTTCTTGTTCATATCGTTTTTATTTTTAAGGTATTGCACTATCTCCAGCCGGTAGTAGTCGCATCGTCTCGCTATTCAACGCTTTGCGGCAGTAGTTCGTCGGTGTTGCTATTCAATGTCTGCAAATTGGCTTTCATGCAAGGGCACGCGGTGAGAGTTAGACATTAAGTTGTAGTTTCTTTTACCATAGGTCATGTGTTGTGGGCCACTTGAGTGTAGTGTCATATCATTTTGTATTGTACTAATGTCCCAATATATCCGGTATTTTTTGTATTCGGGTAGTTCCTAGGTTGTCCAAGTCCTCAACCATTCCCGTCTTGGGCGGGGTTCAATGCGGTTGAACTTAGGTCGTCTAGGTTGTCTCCCTTCCCGTCTAGTGCGGGTTTAGCTTCCCGTCATGTGCGGGTTTATTTTATTTTGTTTTTTCTTACCCCTCGTGGGCTTTTTGCCCCTTTGCGGGCCTTTGTTTTCGTGGGTTATAGCGCTGTTCTCAGTTGCGACGCCACGAAACTCTAAGCCCTTGTGGCTTTGTAAATTGGCCTTTGTGCCACTCTATTAATATACTATCTATCTATCGTTTCGGAAAAAAAAAATGAGACTTAATAGGAGAGTGAGATAATGGGGAAATTTGCAAAAATAGCACTTATTTAAAAGGCATTTGCGGATATAGCACTAAGACCGACATATGAATCGACATATGTTCTTCTACAGCTTTCATCGACACGTTTGTCGACATATTTATCTACATTTGCTCCCACCTTACTCGTTCAAACCCAGTTCGACTATCACTCCCATATTATACACCCGGCGGGATAGAAAATATGAATCCAAATGAAAGATGAAGGATATATGTCTAGTTCGTCCAATTCGGTGTTCTCAGCTGACCTTTTTTTGGTCCGTCCAATTCCATGTTGCTCGCGTACATGTAGTGGTTTCACCCGTAGACGACCATGACTTCAGTCTCATGGGGTTGTTGATTTAGTGAAAGATAAAGGATAATTGGCCATTCTGATAGTTCGGTCGGATGGAGTTGTTTATTTTGTACGAAATGTTGGGAGTTTGTTTGTCAAGAAAGGGACATTGTTGTCTTTTCTCTAGGATTAAGACCCGCAAAGTGCTATCTTTGCAAGGAATATTTTTTCATGATATATTTGCAAATGTCTTCACAAAAGTGCTATTTTTACAAATTTTCCGAGATAATGAGAATTAAATGGAACTTAATAGAGTACCCAGTAGGTATCTACATTGGGTTTGACCATTTGGATTGGATATTTATTGCGTAAGATTTATATTTTTTTTTTTTTTGCTATTGCTATATTTTCTCTTTTTCTTTCCTGTACTATTTTATTTATTTTTTCCTCGATATACCTTTTTAAAATTTTTATAATCTTTTATCTTTTACCTTTTTATTTAATTTTTTAAAAATTTTCCTCTACTGAACACATTTTGTTTTATCTTATTTTTTTCATTTTCATTTTTTTTACTTTTTGTCTTTTCTAGCATTTATCGCATGTAATTTTTTTTTTTTTTAAGCATGTACCCCTGTTACACAACCCTACAAAATTGGAATTATGGAATGCCTAATGACACTTTTTATAAATAAAAGAAAAACAAATTGAAATGATGGGATGATTGTTTAAAAAAAAAGGAAAAAAATTAATCCATGAATAAATAAATAAGGCATGCCTTGAATTTGAGGTTGTTTTGTTAGGCTAAGGATGAAAATTAAATAAATGGATGAGATTATTAATTATTAAAAATTTTACCTAAAGTTATTGATAATAAGATTTTGGTGCCATTTTCATTTTCATTGCCAACTGGTTATATTTAGTTAATTAATTTTTTTATTATTCATGTTAAATTATTTATTCTCAAATCAAGAAAGAATAATTATGTTACATTAAATTTTTGATAAAAAAAATTACAATATGAAAATCAACTTGAGACTTTTGCAAATTTTAATAAATATACAAGAAATAAAACTTATACAATTAATAAGTTTCACCATATATATACAAAAATGACAGCCTAAGTGGGACAAAAGGCCAAATTCAAAGGATAAATTTTAAAAATTAAAAGTCAATTACAAAAATGTTTTATCAACTTGGTAAGCAAGTAATATTAATGACTGTTGTGGATTAAGTTCAGAATATTGTCTCCTTCATTTCTTAATTAACAATTTTGGGTTTAAAAAAGAAATTAAGAGCTTCTCTAATCATACAATTTTTATAGGAGGATGTTTAATTCATTCCAATATTATTAGACATCCGAAAATAGACCAAATTAATACTACCAACAAATGTTTCTATGTACAATTATATTTTTCTTCTTTCTTCTCTTATAAATGAATTAAATTAAGGATTTTAATGAAGAGAAATTTTGTAATTATAAATGTTTAGAATTTACATAACATATCAAATTATTAAATCACAACTACAGATTCATTTGAAGCCAATTTGATTGAGTAAACATTTGTTCATTTCTCGCTTTATAACTATAGGTTACAATTTAGTTTCTCATTACTTTTAAATTTAATATTAATTTTCAATTGTGATTTCACTTTCGTAAATTTTTTTTTCTTATTTTGTGATTTATTTTTGACCAAATACTTTCAATCTTAACCTTTCATATTATCTTTTCTTAGTTTTTCTGCATTTATTATTTTATTTACTCTACTATAGTTAATTTTTATTTATGGTCTATCAAAGACAACAAATTTGTCACTTGTGTTCCTATTTGTATGGAAAAAGGAGGGGGAAAAAAGGTGCAAAAAAAGAAAAAAAAAGAAAAAAATTTTAGGAAAATTGAAATGTAAAGAAAAAGAAAAGGGGAAGTTTGGCAAGCTAGGGGAAAAAAAGAACAAAAAAAAACAGAGGAAAAAGAAACAATCAAATAAATAAATTAGAAAATTGAGATTTTTAAGAAAATTTCAGAAAAAATAAATAATACATTCTACACAATAAATTAGAAAAAAATAATCAATTCAAATAAAAAATATAATGCTAACTCAATAGGATTTAAATGGAAAAACTTAATGATTATTGGGAAGATATTAGGTATTTAAGTGAGATCCCAGTGGGATTCAATAATAGCACCTAATTAGAATCCCATTAAATATTGGGATCATTCATTTCTGTTATTTCTCATTCCCACCTAATATTTAAAATTAATGGGTATTTATTATCCATTGTCATTAAATTCTCACCCCCCACATTCCCAATCAATTTCTATTCCTTTCCACCCAATTGCCACCCTTAGCCACAATTTAAAGTATGAATAAAAATAAAATATACATTTGCATTAATTGTAATGTAAAGGAATTTAAGAGCCAAATTTTCATACTTTAAATGGCTCTCAAGGAATTTCGGAGTCGAATATTGGCCTGTCTTCTCTGGTTGAGTTTGAGGTTTAGAGTTTCATTGCTAAATCACCACATGTCTTTCCGCAGAAGGAGAATTCAATGGTTGAACCTGGAGTTTGGGAGTTGCAAGGTGGATAGTCTTCTATTGCTGATTCCAAATGCGCAACTCAAGGAATTTTGGATTCAAATTTGCAGCCAAGCCCTCCTTTTATTGCTGAATCTGAAGTTCAGCCAAGCCCTCCTTTCATTCCTGATTATGAACACTCTAATGTGCATATTTGTCCAAAGAATTTAGTCAAGGCTAAGGATGGTGGCCAGCTTCGACGATGGTTATGAATTGGGAGTCGAGTTGGGAGGATTTGTGGTGTTGATGAAGTCGTTCACTCTGGGGGCAAGCAGACTTTGTGGCCCATTGATGAGTTTTCAGATGAGGCGCAAGAGCCTTGCGTCAAAAAACATAATATGGCTACTGTGTCGGAGATGATGGAGGCCAGCCTAGAGTGATCCCCCCTGTGCAATGAAAGTGTGTGTGTAGAATTATAGAGATTTGAGAGGACTTTCTACAGTTTCCCAGTTGCGAGAGGTTAATCGATCTCAGCTCCCTGAGTTGATATTCCTTTCCGAAACTAAGCAAAATACGAAGTTTGTGGCCAGAATGTGTAGAAGATTGAAATGTCATAACAGATGGCATGTTGTTGAACCGACGAGTATCAAAGGAGGATTGTTTGTTTGTTGGAAAGAGAATATAGCTATTCATAATATTATCTCTACTAGCTTTTGTTTCTAGTTGCATTGTGAGATAAAAAGGGAGAATAGGTTCTTTTGGGTTGTTTTCTTGTATGCTCATATAGATACAAAGTTAAGACATGAGCAATGGGCATACCTTGAGCAGCAAAGGCCTCGATGGGGTGATATGTGGTTTTTGGTAGGAGATTTTAATAATATACTGCGATCGGCAGAGAAAATGGGAAGGAGGATATGTTTAGCGGTTGGGTGTTAACCTTTCAACTCATTTGTTTCCAACATAGGGATAGGGAAAGTTGGTTTTGTGGGAAAAAGTTTTACATGAGCAAACAATTGGGAAGGTGAGTGATTTGTGGAAAAACAGCTTGACAAGTTTTTTGGCTCCCCTAGTTGGTTACTTAGTTATCCGAGGGTTAAAGCTTACCATGTGAAAATGCATTCGTCCATCACTCACTTATTCTGATAGACGTTCAGCCGACAGAGAAAAAGGCAAGACGGCAATTTATGTTTAATAAAAGATGGGTTGAGAAAGCGGCAATGCGTAAGCTGGTGGAAGCTACTTGAGATAGGGAGCAACAAGGGATCCCAATATATCGACTTTGTGCTAAAATTGGATGTACTCAAGTGGGCCTTCTAAAATGGCGTCAAGAGAATATGCATAATTTTGCAAGGCGCATTGTCGGCATTAAAGCGCAAATGGACCACTTATCTAGTCATGGGGGTAATAGAAATTGACGTCAATGGGTTTTACTTCAAAGAGACCTTCATCGGGCTTATCGAGATGAGGAAATTTATTAGTGTCAAAATCAAGAATCCAGTGGCTCCAGGAAAGGGAAAAAAGTACCTAATTCTTCCATGCCTCCACTATCGATAGGCGGAGGCAAAATACTATTGAGAATTTGGTAAAGGATGATGGAAGTCCATGTGTCAATATGCATAAGGTGAAGAAAGAGATTTTAGGGTTCCTTGACAAGCTCTTTGTGACCTCAAGTCCGAGGCTCCACTATGAGGACCTTGATGGTTTCCCACTATCGATTACAATGGCCATGAATCATCGGTTAACGTGTCCAATTGAGGATGCCAAGATAAAAAATGCCCTTTTCAAAATGCATCCCAATAAGGCCCCGGGGCCTAATGGTATGACTCCTCTTTTCTTCCAGTCTCATTGGAATGAGATTAGTGTTGATTTGTGTCATGCTGTGAAGTCTTTTTTTGAGCGAAATAGTATGCTTCGACAGGTAAATCATACACTCATTACATTGATCCCTAAGATTCCTAATCCTATCTCTATTACACATTATCGACCCATTAGTTTATATAATGTTGTGTATAAGATCATCTCTAGGATCTTGGTAGAAAGAATGGTCGTGTGCCTTCATGAGTGCATTAGTCCTGTCCAGGCGGCGCATCTTCTGGGGAGGCAAATTTTAGATAATGTCATTATTGCGCATGAATGTATACATACCCTTAATGCTGGGCATAAAAGCACTCAGGGATGGATGGCTATTAAACTTGATATGGCCAAGGCGTATAATAGAGTTGAGTGGGGTTTTTTGTGTGAGTTTCTTAGGATGATGGGGTTTTCTAGTACCTTTATAGGTTGGATTTGGCGATATCCTGGTTCCTCAACCTTATCTATTAATGTTAATGGGGAGAAATGTGGGTATATTCAACCTACACGGGGAATTAGACAGGGAGACCTGTTATCTCCCTTCCTGTTCTTAGTTGTGTCTGAAGCTTGTCAAATATGCTTGAGCAAGCCAGCTTGCGGGGGGAGTATAGGGGTATGAGGATTAGCAAACAAGGTCCGCAAATTACTCATTTATTGTTTGCAGATAACTCCTTACTCTTTTGTGAAGCAGATGTGGGCCAAGCATGCAAGGTCAAGGCCCTATTATCTAACTATAGCCGGTTCTCTGGGCAAATGGTCAACTGGGAAAAATCTTTAATTCTCTTCAATAAGAATATTCCAATGACATAGAGAACAGATATTTGCGGCATTCTGGACGGCATTAAGGAAAAGCCAAATGCACGGTATCTTGGCCTCCCGATGATCATAAGCAGATCGAAGAAAGAAGTGTTCCATTATGTGATAAAGGGAGTCCAGCGGTGACTTCAAGCATGGAAAGTCAGTTTCTCAGTCATGCAGCTAAGGAAGTGCTCCTCAAGGCAGTTATTGATGCTCTTCCCACTTATGTGATGGCATGCTTCAAAATTCCTAAAGGTTTTTGCTAGGACATTGTTCACCAGACTTCACAGTTCTGGTGTGGAGATTCAAGTGATGGCCGATCTAAAATTCATTAGAAGGCTTGGCAGGACCTCACTTGGCCTAAGAAGGAGGGTGGTTTGGGATTCAAGAACATTTAACTTTTTAATGATGCCCTCATGGCAGGATCTAAAATTCATTAAAAGGCTTGGTAGGATCTCACTTCTCCTGTGAGGGTTTGCGGGATATTCCACAAGAGCGGGGTTTACCCAGTGCGCACCCTTGGGTAGCAGCTGCGGGTTCCCTTGTTAACAAAAAAAGATTAACCATCCATTCTCTGAGAATGACATACTATTGGTCAAACATCCAACCTTTGCCCTGTAGTACTCTCAATTTATCTTTTTTGTTGATGAAGACAAACTAATACATATTTGGCCCTAACTCATGGACTTTGAACGGGCCTCTGGTTGGCCAAATGCCTTCCAAAGTGTTCTTGAGGCAAGTGAAATTCCCCTTTCTCTCCCTAAAAATTTGGCTTATTTGACTTCTTGAGCTTTCTTCCATGCTACTTTTAACATTTTCTTCATGGATCATCACCCCATTTCTTCCTCTTTGTTGAGCTCCAGCTTTTGCATTAAGTCAAAGACTGCTAGCATCAGATCTGGAGGGCTCCCACTATTTATCTTCAACTTGCCAAACCCACAAGTTGACTACTTGCCTGGAAGAATCAGAAACAACAAGGATGAGAAATGAGAATTTAGTGTGTAAGAATTAGAGCTTTAGCAGATTTGCCATGAACATTGTCTACAAGAAATGTTGGGGGCAAGAAGGCACAAACTGGTGATATCTTTACAGATCTGGGAAGAAAAGGACTATCTAGTGTTGTTTACTTGGTCGATTAGCAGAAATGAAGATTTTCCATGTATCTAACAACTAAGATAAGAGATCAGAAGAAGAACTCAAAGACTAGAAAATTAAATTTCCTTAATGACTTCTAAAAATTGGGGGAAGACCACATTAAGACTAATCATTATTATAATCATTGAGCAGACATACTAATAATGAGTTGCAAGCTATTCAGTAAGATGATTAGTGCATGTTTATGATTTTATAATGACTTTTAGACTCAAATTGTTTACTTATTATTTGATAATGTCTGGAAGACTGAACTTTTACCTCCATAAAGGCACCTTACTCCTCTTCACGTGAAGAGAGGAACCTGCACTCACAAAGGAGACATCAATTTGTATACAATAACATAGAAGATACTGGGTATCGAAGCCTTTCACTTGATAAAATTTCAGTTCTAGAGGAAATGGGCTTTGCCTTTACCAGAAATTTGTGAAAAGAATAGCATTCTATATTTATTTTAAAACTTTGACCCCGCTATGAGGAATTTTCAATTTTTTAACCAAAATTGATCAGGATCACATACAAATCATAATTTTTCAAGGGCTTTGGTAGGGAGCGAAGAAGGGTTTATTAAAAAAATATTATATTATTTTTCAGTCCGTGATTCAAATAACCAACCCAAATGCCCACAACCACAAGGATTTGTTTAGGAACTTCATGATATTTAGTTGCGTATGGTAGATTTGAAAATTAAATAATGAATGAAATGGGATAATAATTTTGTCACAATGACTTTATTTGGTAATTAATAATGCATTCACTTAATATCTACAAACACATTTATTATAACCACATTAAAAACTTATTAAAAATAGACAGCTACATCAAATCAATGAGTACAAAATAAAACCACTATAATTTTTTTATCATAAATATTATTACTCGAACAAATATTATTACTCTAACCAATACAAAGACAAACTATTTATTTCACCAAATGGAATAACCACATACATCCCAAGACGGCTTTTAAGTTTCTCTAACATAAAGATTGAGTTGCCCGGTCAAGGGTTGCATTTTTGGCACGTTCTCCTTGTTCACGGCACCAGCAATCATAATCTCAAAAAAAGCAAAAAAAATGGAGTTTAATATTAGAGTGGAGGACATATACGCTTGATCCACAGATGAAAAGCAAGAAGTGGATTTCGGAAAGAATAATTTTTCTTGATTGCTATGAGTTTTAACTACCATATCTTCTGCAAACGAAATGGAGAATCTTTTGGAGCAAAGTCAACGTGGAGGATGGTGCAATATTCCAACAATTTAAGTGAAATGCAATGTAATAAAGCAAAAGTTGGAAGATGGGACTATATATTTACCAAAATTGCTAGCTTAAAGTGGATAATATTCCCATTAGTTATGGAAATGGGGAGCTAATTATAGCCATTGATGTAAAATCCTTCCCCACAATTTAGCGTAGTTGCTTATTCGATTTGAACAAAATATGGCCTAAATCTTTGGTAGTTCTTTTGAAACTTTGCCTCCCACTCTTTATGCACGTTTTAAGTTGATCTTTAATTAAAGCTTTTATCCCTATTAGATAAAGGGCAAGGATTCATTTAGAGTTAATTACTCATAGAATTAATCTTTAACATCATTTGGCCCCTAGAATCTTATTTTTGCATACTTAAATCCCTTGTGAAAATGCCCATAATTCATTTTGTAGTTTCTATGCACCTTATCTGAGATATATATCTGCACAAATTTTATAAATCTGATAAGTATTCGATCCTAGAAATTTAAATATCAAAATAAAAAATAAAAATGAATTATCAAACTTCAATCTCCGTGTTTATAATGACTATTTCTTTCTTCTTGGAGAATTTCATTCCTCAATCCTAGAAAGAAAAATTTTCCTTTATTCCCTTTTGCTAAAATTGAAAATTTGTGTCGGCTAAGGCAGTTCATGATCATCCTTTGTAATGCATACGCGCCATGGAAGTTCAATGGGGCTTCCTTCCTCTCCTTTTGGTACAAGATTTATTAGATTTTTTCTTGAAGAAGATTGAAAATGTTCTCTTAGACTTTTATTCAGCCACGTAAAGGAGGCTCTAAATTAATGGTAGAGGTATACCCAACACAAAATTTTGTTGTTTTCTCTTCCTTATTCCCTACTTTTAGTCATCTCTGATTTTTTTTTTCCTTTTTTTTTTCTCCTTTTTCAGATGGATCAAATAATGGAATATGTTCGAAATCAACCCTTAAAAAAAATGTTCCTCCAGTGGGTCCTCCACATTGTTTAGTGCATGATTGATAGTCACTTTTGAGCATATGATGACAAGGCCAATAAATACTGTTCAATTAATTAATTAATTAATTCAGCATATTTTCACATGATGTAAAGAGAATTATTTTTGTGATACCCAATACTAGATGGAAGAATCTTTTGATTTATTCTCATTTTATCTATGGAGCAATCATATTGTTTAGGAGAACGTCAGAAGTCACTCAAAATTAATTAAGGTCATTAGTTTTGGGTAAATTAAGGTCATTAGTTTTGGGTAAATCTCTCCGGATTGGATGTGAATCTTTGCTCTATTGCATAATCTAAACTTTAAAAAAAAAATTAGAAAAGGATTATTGGGGCACTTAATCACAATGATTAAAGTCATTAAACCATATTGCCCAGAGTATGCGGCTTTTTTACTATATAGAGGATAGACTAATCATTCCTACGTTATGTTAATATGGGTTCCTTAAACTTAAATTTCAAGTTTCACATTTAATAGAGAATTTAACAATGGTTGAACGCACAGGCGAACCCATTAAGGGTTCAGGGGACAAGTGCCCCCTCCCATTAAGGGTTCAGGGGACAGGTGAACCCATTATAGTAGTATTTAAAATTGAATTTAGAGGGTCACATTTTATATTTTAAAAACCCTTATCCCTGCACTTGTTTAGAAAAAAGAAAAATACTATTTATTAAATCTATTTGTGGATACAAATTTCAAGAAAACCTATTTGAATTCTGATAAAGTTAAGAAAATGTATTAGTTTTGCCGGTAGCAACCGCAATAGTTGAAAGAGTTTTTTTGGCAATAAAAATTCTAAAAACTACACTTTGTAATCGGATGGGAGATGATTTAATAAACAATTGCATGGTGACTTTCATAGAAAATGATGTGTTTGATACAATTGATAATGATGCTACTATGAAACAATTTTAAGAGATAAAGTCTCGAAAAATAATTTTGTAATGTATGATTTTATTTTTATTTTTTTTGTTACAATGTATGACATTACTTTTATATTTCTTTATATTTATCAAACTTATTACTTAATTTTCTTATAAGTGTGACCCTACCCTATAATATTTCTGCGTCTGCTACTAATTGAACAATTGTGAGTTTTACACTTCAACAGAGATACGAGGAAACCAAACTTCGGGGAAATTTGCAAATATTGCACCATTAGGCTCACCATTTGCAAATATAGCAATTGCCAAAGTTTGTTTACAAATATAGCAGGTCAAGAGTGTTTGACCACGTGAAAAGACAAAAACGCCCCTTTATTCACAAAAAAATGGATAAAACATTCACGCCTAAATAAACAATCATCGAAAACTTCAATTCATCCATCTGTAACAGAATTAATGGCCAATTATCCTTCATCCTTCATTGAATCAACAACCCCATCTCATCGAACTCATTATCGTCTATGGGTGAAACCACGGCATGCACATGAGATCGTCATTGAAATGGACGAACGGGAAGATGGTCAGCTAAAGATTTGGCTATAATTATTTTAGCTTCATATTTGCTAACACACAGGGTGTATTTACTGAAACCACAAAGGGTGTGCTTACTGTGCATATCCTATCACGATTAATGTTTTTTTTTTTTGAAGCTAAACTAGGTTTGAACGAGAAATTTGTCGAACATATGTGGAGAAATATGTCAAGACTAATGAACATATGCCGAGAAATACGTCAAAAACCATATTTATCGATTGAATGATGAACATGTGTTGAGAAATATGTCGAGAACCATATCGAACCCGATTAAATGATGAACATGTGTCAAGAAATGTGTTGCTCAAAATGTCGATAAACATGTTGAGAAACATGTCTGTTAAAGTGTCGACAAAAATGTCGATAATAATGTTGAATCTAATGTCTAGAATATGTCGTTAGGAATATCTCGATCATTATGTCCATAAATATGTAAGGTACTTTGTCGACCAGTGCATTGTTTCAAATGTGGGATTCAAGATGTCTTTGAACATTCCAATAGGAGTTTGAGAGGAAAATTGATTGAATATCGTATTTATTTTATTAACTAGTGTGTTGTACTGTAATAATAGAACATCATGTTTGGTTGTTATTGGTTGTGTAATTTGCTAAAATATTTTTAAAAAATTGAATAAATTTAATGTTTTTATGGAATTGAGTCAATTCTAATATTCAATAAAGAAAAGCACAAAATGTCATCACTTTTTCTCCTTACTAACGAATGGATTTGAGCAAGTTTGCCGGTTGTGTCCGCTCCCTCCACAACGACTACATTTCTTTGCAACTTTTTACTCGCTTGTTGAAGGAATTCTATTTTTCTTGCGCCTCCACTCTTAGGCCTTGGTTGCGATAGTGATAGTTGAATAGCTAAAACTTCTTCGAGCACATTCCAATCCTTAGGATTAGCAACCAACATAATAGAATCTAAATGGGCACCTAAAAGTGCATCAGTGTGATACAGTGACAAGCATAAGCTATGATGGTTAATTTGTCGGCAACGAGCTAAAACTAATGCATGAACACACAATATTTGATCCATATCAAACACTCGGCATGTGCATGTTTTTTTTAAGCAAATCGACCGTAGCAGTCCTGTTTGCAATATTTTGTACCGACCATCAAGGTATATCAACCAACTCAACAACATAGGATTGTGCTTCTCTCATTCTGGATGCAATTTGACCTTTAATGTATGAGATTGTCGGTATTTTAATTTCGTTAGCGGTATGTCTTTCATGAAACTACCTCTGGAGTGTGTTACGGATGTAATCGACCAAAGAATGAATAGGCAATTCCAGAACATCTTTCAATAATGCATTCAGACATTCTGCAATGTTGGTGGTCATTCATCACGTGCAAATAGGAAGGTAGTATCTTATATACACCCTCATAATTGCCTCTGATTTCGTGCAATGCCGATTCTCTCAAGCGTCAAGCCTTGCTGTACATCAAGTCCACACCTAACTCCAGTGAATATACGAAATGATTTACAAGGCCTATATGGGCGACATCGTCTTATTACCACTTGATCCACAAACCAATTCCTTTACTGCATGCTTGTCAGTTGTCACATTGAACCAACGATGATTGGCATGTATGGGTGTTGTCGTACTTAATAATCTTCCATGCTGATGACTTCCCAATCGCTGATGCATTTAGTTTCCACTTGCAATTTTTATCCTTACACCTTAGGTACCAGTACTTGCTATTCGCCCTAACAACATTCCACTCGAACAAATGTTTCATGGCAAGCATGGACATCCTCATAAACAAATGTTGCATAGTCTCAAATACATCCTTTATTGCAACATCTACTACTACGGATAATCTATCTGAAAAAGAACCACATGCATGCGAGAAAGTTGTCAAGTCAAAGCAATGTGTGTTTGCTTGAAACGGCTCAACCTTCTCATCCTTTCTTGTTTTCGCAAGGTATGTTCACATCCTTCACAGCGATGGGTTCATTAGCGGATCGTCATCCTCATAACTATCTTCATTACCCAGATCTTCATCCGATATGCTAAAAATATTCTCATCCAACTGTTTTGAATGGATTACATCATTAGTCCACATCAGACTATCAGAGCTCAAACGTTTTATGGGTGAGTTGCTAGCACCGTATTCATCTCGTGTTGCTCCAACCTCTCGAATGATAACACATATAGGTATAACACATATAGGTATCCTCGCATCCTCATACCACTTTACAATCTCGTTCATAAAACACTACAAGTGGTAATCATTCTTAATGGGAATGACGGTGATCTTTGATAGATACTTGTGTAGGTATTCAAAAACAAGTTTATCTTTGATTTCCGGTTCTAAGCCCATGATACATATGATGTAATTCACCATTTTCGAAAAGCTTGCGTATTCTTTTAACAATAGAGTTTCAACGCTCTTATAATTGATGAATCTATGCTCATTTGTGATTGGATCAACAGTCCACTCTCCCTTATAAAGAACATGAACAGACCAAACATTTAGGTGCACCATTCCTTACAAATTACAACATTGAACTAAATCAATATGCAAATCAATTTAATACAACATTGAACTATGTTAATATGAAAATCACTTTTATTAACAATGAAGTTAACCCATGAACAAACAATCCATATAACTTATTAGAGGCTCATTAGTTACACATTACTCAAGCTCATACAAGCAAACCCTTCATTGAATGCGGGTACATGTACCAAAAAACCAAGCAATCATAAAAACATGTGTATCTGTAGATCAATGCTCTTTTTCACCGTGTTAACTAGAATATGGTGGTGGAAAAATATGGGATACACTTTATCGATGAGTGTGTGAACATATAGTTTAGGGCAATTTGCAGGACAATTATAAGTTGGCCCTCTTTCAAGAAATGTATGTATATTAAAATTTGGATATAAAAAAAATATAAAATCATTTTCCCGCTCTAAGGTCGTCACGAAAATGTAGAAGGTAATAAGTCGAGAAAAATGTCAAACGTTTGTAGGAAAATGTCTAACCAAATGTCGACATTTGTGTCGAAAAATGTCGAAAAAACTGTCGAACCTAAAATACAAAATGTTGAATGTAATGTCGAAATTGTCACAAAAGATGTCTATAAAATTGTCGAACATACATAGAAAATGTCAAGTCTAATATCAAATTTGTGTCGGAAAATATCGAAAAAAAATGTTGAACCTAATATAGAAAATGTCGCACATAATGTCGAACTTGTGTCAGAAAATGTCGAAAACACTATCAAACCATCGGTAGAAAATGTCGAACTTAACATCATAAACTGTAAATACTCTGCATTGTCACACAACACCGTTATTCAAATTCATTGTCGCACAACAAAACTGTTAATCTAATTCTAAGTCATAAAAAATGAAATCCTCATAAGGCACAAAACACTGTATTAAATGATATAGTCATACAGTGAACAAATGGATTATATGTATGTTACATAATGAGTTTAAAAAATGAGTTACATAATGTAAATGAACCTATCTGAATGCTGTATTCACAGTGAAATACTTTGCTAAAAGAATGCATGTTTACATCAATAAAAAAATGAGTTAAAAGAATGTATATTTACATCCGTAAATGTGTATATCATTTACTCGCTCTAGTTTTGGCTCTATTTTTTGCTCTAATCTCTGGCATCTTAACGTGCTTCTCCTTTACATTGAGGTAAACTGTAGCCGTCATTTCTTTACGTAGCTAAAGAGGATTATCCGATGTAATTGTATTGAGTGATAGCCCATGGATAATGCATTCTGCCCACTTTAATAAATAAATACTGCAGTCACCACTCCTGGAAAATAATCATTGTAGGCCGAAGTTAGTTATTCCTAATCAAATGGAATCTAATGCGCTGTATACAATCTAGTAGATACTTGGCGCCCCCCCCCCCCCCCCCCCCCTTCTTGGTGCACCAAATTTTCTTCTATCACCACTTTCCATTTATCCCCCCTTTGATGTTTTCTGGCGAAGTATGTGTAAAACTCATACACATCAAGTAGCTTAGGCATTGTCTGAATGAGATAATCCAACTTTGGCACTACGGCTACCCCTTGATCCAATAAATTGTATACATTAAATGTCTATACATACAAATCCATCTTCACCAACATCCAATAGTTGCCATTTATGTGACAGGGGAATAACATGATGTCCATCGTCTGACAATCGCGTTCAAATAGACAATCACCAACAAACTGCTTTATCGCCAAGTCATCAAAATTTGAAAGGTTCGGGGCGCCGTGCAGTTTCTTCATGCCCAACTAACACTAAGTAGATAAAACAGTTCATCAAATGACCACATCACAATCCTTAGAAACACAATGGTAAAAACAACACACATCGAAATAAGATTCCACAATGGATATATTATCGCGTCCCATACGAATTATCCTTTTTCGTAGCATGGACGTATACAAATTAATTTGCTGCAAAAAAAAATTGATGAGTTGTTAGGAGATAATCATTAGTAATAAAGTTTGTAGTAAGAAATTTGCGAACAAATAAATTACATGATCGGTGAGCCAAAATCATTTTGTCCACATTGTTCTCAACATATAGAAATCCAATGATAAAACCTCTGTATCCAAATAGAGGGATGGTCTCTCCCTCATCCACTGCTTCATTTTTGCAATATCCTTGGCAGTTGGCTACACAACTACTTCACTAAACCCTACATCGACCGCTTTTAAGGCAAGTGTGGGCCCCAAATCTTGCCCCACAAAGATATCATATACCAAAATTTTGATCTCTTTTTCCTTCAGTGGTGGTGGTGCTCCACTCTTCGATAGTGCTATGGCTTCAGACTGAGAAGTAGCGTGTTCATCAATGATTCGATGAATAATATTCATTACACTAACTCCCTCTTGTTCCATTTCCACAGTGTTCTTGGCCTCATCTGGACCCGCATTATCTCCTGACTTAGTCCCTTAATGACAGTCCCTTCCTCTGTATAACCTTTTTGAGGTTGTACTTTGCATGGCCATCAGATGGAGTACATATTTAGACATCTGGCTAACGATGTCAATCAGACACTCGACGGTAGCATTGAGACTATTCACTTTGTCATCCAATGTGCCCGAATGAGCTTGCTCAGGTACGAGTTCCACTTTTGTCTCTTTCAGTTCCTGCTCACACTTTTCCACACGTACAACCATCTGATCAATGAAGGCCTTCATTTCTCCCGTATTTCTTCCCTGGCTAATTTCTGTCTTTTTTCCGGTTCTAGAGCCTCATATTCTCTGGCTCTTTTCGTATAAGATACATAAAAAATTTCTTCAACCATCTTGTCGGAGTCTTCTTTATCTGATCCAAATTCTCTCTCTTTGCTCGTCGTCTCATCTTTTTCCCAACTCAAGAATTTTTCTATCTATTCAGGTGTTGGCTTTATTCGGCTAACTTTCACTTTTTGCAATACATGAAATAATAATATTCATTAATCTATTCGGCAAACTAATTATCAAACATTAGGTAATAAACAAAACGTATCTCCCCATCAACTATTCTTTTGGTCCAAACCCTCTTCTTTTCTTGATCTCTCTATTGTGCATTCAATCCTTTCTATCTGTACATCCTGAGCTTACATCCAGAGGTTTCGACTTTCTCAACCATCTTGAACCACTCACTATATGGTATTGTCTCATATGCAAACACCTGAGACAGTGAATGAGAAATTAGCATAAAAAATTATGTGGGAAAAAACCACTAACATAAGTCAAACTTAACAAGCGTTTGGTATCCTTACTCCTATTGTAACTGGGAATCCTCCAATAATGTATGTCCTGTTTTCTAGGTGACCAGTCTATTTCAAGGCATTACTTATTGCCTTTCTAGCACTATCCACAGTTGTCCTGTAAAATAAGTCCCCTCATGGGATTTCATCGAACTGCCTCCAATCACATGCCAAATGAAGCAGCTTGTCTTTGATCTTGGTTTTCTTCTACAAGTCATTGATGGATATGTATAGAAGCAAAAGTGTGATTGACACGACTTCATCGTCTGTATAGGTTGAGTTGATACGGTCATACACCTTGAACATTTCATCATATGTGGTCTCATCTATTTGGACCAGATGCTTTAGGTACTTGGAGATTGCAGAAGGACCATCTGGTGCTTGATATTTGGCATATGCAAGATCAAAATCTCCCAGCTTGAACCCCGTGATGATGGCAAACTCCCTCTTGTCAAATTTAACCTTCTTCCTCTCAAAGTTGAAGTGTATGCTGTTATCTATCTTGGATTTCTCATCCTGCTTAAGTTGCCTTAACAACACGGAATGGATTATTTGCTTGCACCACAATGTGTGCTCATGGTCAATAGCAATTTTTGCAAGATGGCTCTCCCTTCGGAGGATTTGTTTTTGCGTATCCGTCAATTTGGACCGGATCTTCTTCACATTGGCTTTGTAGTAGCAGTGCTACGAAACCCTGGCGGAGAAAAAGTCTCCCTCAACGACCATTTGATCCTTGAGCTTTTGCTTTTCCTGCACGAAATAAAGCAAATCAGTTAGTGCTCTCAACATATTGGATTTCGACATATTTGTCAACCTAGTTTTCGACATGTTTCTCGACCTAGTTCTCGACATTCTCGACATAGTGTGTTGTGTTTGACAGTTTATTCGACAATTTTTTCAACATATTTATCGACCTATTTTTCAACATGTTTCTTGACTTAGTTCTCGATATATTTCTCGACTTATTTAGTGACAATTAACATGGATTTCAATATATTGAGCAATGTTTATTTTTTTTGACATATGCTATTCCAAATTTTGAGTTAAACCAGTTCAAATTTAACCCTAAACTATGTATATGCACGGTTTTACAGTGTAACCGAACCAAAGCCCTAACTTGTCTAATTTCTTGTAACATAATCTGCAAAAACAAAACATTCATGCCGCCTATATATAAAAAACGAAGCTAAATTTCAACTAACTTTCTTATTCTGGTTCGTCGGCTTGTGAGATTTCTGCTTTTCCATCTTCTTGCCAAATAGCTTTGACCCACCTCGCGTTTTTGCCATCGATGCTATTTATGTTTGAAGACGAGAAAGGTTGTGTGAACTGAGCGTTGAATTGATGAAGAATGCAGGGAAATGAGTTGGAAAACAAGAGAATCTAATGCGAAGAACCAACCGTCTGATGAACTGAAGGCATGAATTGAAGGCGAAGTAGCGACAACCAACCGACTGCTCGTATGAAACCATGAATTGGGCATGTTTTTCAAATAGATTGGCATTTTTGTCTTTTCGCGTGATCAAATACCCTTAATCTACTATATTTGTAAACAAACTTTGGCAGCTGCTATATTTGCAAATTTCCCCAAACTTCACCAAATTGCAAAAATACATTACTTCCTTCCCCTCACATCAAAAGAATCAATTTAAAAAAAGAAAAAAAACTACATTTTGATGTCATTAGTTCGCGCCGCAGTAAATTTCTCAAATCGTTGCGCGCAAGACATCTAAAGTAGGAGTGACTAATGGGCGGGTAAGTTAGGTCACTCATGAAATGGATTATTAATGAATTAAAATTTTACAAGTTATAATCCAATTTAACTCATTTAGTTACATGTCAATTTCGGATTAGGTCGCTCTTAGATTAGGTCAAATCCAATTGACAACGGGTCAATTTAATCAATTTTTTTCCTTTCTCTATTTAATTAAGCAAATTAAACTTTTTTGTTTTATCATTTTTAGATACATTTTAACAACTAATCTTATTTAATTTTTTTAATTAATGTTTTTTTTAAAAGATGATTTTTTTGTTTTTGACAATAACTAAAAAATAAAGTAATCTTAATTAGTTTTTTTAATTAATCTTTTTTTTAAATTATTTTTATATTTTTCACCATAACTAAAATAACTAATATTTTTTAATTTCTTTATTAACACCAATCACAATACTAACATTAAATAATCATTAATAAGTTCTATACCAACTTCATCAATAACAAGTAACAATTGCTACTATTCCTACAATCAACAGATCTCTATATTAATATCAAAACATTTGCTATACAACTTGGCAACTACTAGCCATAGAACTAGGGGTGGTCATAGTTTGGTTAAACCGAATAAACCGACCGAAAAAACCGAGTCGAAAAACCAAAAAAACCAAACCGAAAAGTTATTCGGTTTATTCGGTTCGGTTTTAACCAAACCAAATAAGTTATTCGGTTTTCGGTTCGGTTTTTGGTTTGGGGTGCTGAAAACCGAACCGAACCAAATAAACCGAACCGAATAAGGAAACCGAATCGAATAAAGGAACCGAATCGAATAAGGAAACCAAACCGAATAAACCGAATAAACCAAATAAAACCAAATAAAACCGAATTTCAAAATTTATAAATATATTTTATATATATAAGTATAAATATAAATATATGTTATTTTATAGAATAGTTATGGTTTATAGTTTATAAAACTATTGTAGACTTTGTAGTTATGTATATATATTTTTGTATAATTAATTTATTGTTATTATAAAATTTATCATGTATAGAACTATATACTATATTGTTATCATTAATATACTATCATTAATATTGTTTTCATTAATATACTATATTGTTATTATAAAATTTATTGTTATTTTATAAAATTTATCATGTATAGAACTATATTTATTGTTATCATTAATGAATAATGATATGGACAATATAATGAATATATAGTAATATTAAATTATTAATATAGTATATAACTATATACTATATACTAAACAATTTTACTATATATTATATACTAAACTATATACTAAATAATTTTACTATATACTAAACTATATACTAAATAATTTTACTATATACTAAACTATATACTATATACTATATACTATATACTAGTATAGTTTATACTTTATACTGTAATTTAATTTATCAATTTATTTAAAAGTTAAACAAATATGAAATATCAAATTACAAATAAAGAAAAATAAAATAATGCATAAGTTGACAAAGTTGTTAAAATGTTAAGCATCTAGAAGGTGTAACGCTTGTAGGCTGTAGGTTATATAGCGTACTAGCGTGTAACTATATAGCATGCGATTAGCCGATTATTATGTTTTATATATTTAATTAGAATCAATATCATATATTCATAATATCATCAATTATTCAATATAATAGTCAATAATTAATAACTTATTATTGTTAACTAAGTGATTACTAAGTATTAACTATTAAATGGTGAGTGTTGAGTTTTGAGTAATCAAATATAACTATATAATATTTACTAACGGTTATTTATTCAAAATTCTAAATTATTTATAATTTGCAAATTAATTATACGTATTTAAATAGAGTCAAATATCATAATAATTAATACTTATAATTAGTTATTATTGATCAAGTAATTATTATTACAACTAAATATTAACCTAGTTAAACTTATAATACTAAGAAGTACTAACATGTTACATAGTTAATACTTAATACTAACTTAGCTATAGTAATATGTTAATAACTAATAATGATTAATGAATAATGAGTACTAAGTTTACTAACGAACTAAGTACTAAATTAGTTAGTACTTATTTAATACTAATTTAGTGTTGAATAATACTTAATATACATAAGTTAATACTAACTTAGTTAACACTGATAAGTGATAAGTAAATAAGGAATAAATTACTAATTAGGCATTAACTTAGATAATATAATGCAGCTAATGCTTTGATTTTGTTTATAGTTTGTATTTTGTAATGTTTTGGTTTGATGAATGATGAGTACTAAGCCATAACTCATAAGGAGTTAAGGAAGTTTGTAAATTTGTAATGCTTTGTGAATGTTTGTTTCATGTTTGAAACTGAATTTGAAAAAATTATTTGTGAATGTTTGATTTGAAACCGAATTATTTAATTTATTTGTGAAGTTTTGAAAAAAAAAGGAAAAAAAGAAATTCGGTTTATTTGGTTAACCAAATTCCTTATTCGGTTTGTGAAACCAAATAAAACCGAATAAACTGAATCGAATTCTTATTTGGTTTTATTCGGTTTAAACCGAACCGAATCGAATTCTTATTTGGTTTATTCGGTTTATTCAGTTCGGTTTATTTGGTTTTATTTGGTTTTCGGTTTGGTTTTTGGTTAGGGGGTTCCAAAATATAGAACCGAATAAACCGAAAACCGAACCGATGACCACCCCTACATAGAACTCCATTTTTTTTTTTGCAACCCATTTGGGTGCATTTGTTCACTCATTGGTTGGGTCATTAATGGGTTATGATTTAACGGGTCATGACCCAATTCAACCCATTTAATTACAAATCATATTTGGGTTGAGTTAAACCTAATCAACCTAATGGGTCAATTTATCTTTTTTTTTTTTTGCTTTTTTTATTTAATTAAGGAAATTAAACTTATATTTTTCATATTTTTGAGTATTTTTTCTAAAATTAATCTTATTTAATTTTTTTTATAAAAAGACTATTCTTATGTTTTCACCAAAACTAGAAAATAAACTAATCTTATTTAATTTTTCTATTAATATGTATCGGTTTTTTAATAGCCACTATCCATTTTCATTTTTCAACTAATCTTTATAGACATTGTCAAAGTCACTAGAATGAATGAGACAATCACTATGAAAATTATTAGTGGATTTAAGAAAATATGTAAAAGCGATCTTCTTGAGATGCTTCTTAAATGTGGCGAGATTTATATTCATTGCATCACGAACACTTAGTTTTAGTTACTATTTGTAATAACAATGTATTACGTATTTGCCTAATTGCCTTAAAAACACAAAAAAAAAATTAAGAAAGGTAAGAGAAGTTATTAAATTAATAAAGAGAGCATAATTTTATTTAAATTTTCAATAAGGGTTAAGATATTTTACTTTCTAAACAGAATTTTATTCTTTTAAATGAAAATTTTTTGCACCTTTACATATAACCAAATATCTAATTTTAAAACAAATATTCCATATGAAAATAAAGATTTATTGGCTATTGAAATTCAAAATTTTTGAAAGTGGAAAATTGGAAGTTAGGATATTCAAAAGCTATCAAAAGATAAAAAATTTATATAAAGATTTTTTAATTTTTTTTTGTGAATTTCAATATTATTTAACATTAAATTTCAGAAAAAGTTACAAATAAAATATCAAAATAGTAAATTATTTTCAATAATTTGTAATTATGTAACTATTTTGATTTTTTTTTGTTATTACATAACATTTAGGTTCATTAAAAAGGAAAAAATTTTAAATTTAAATTTTTTAATAAAATGTTTAATTTTGTAATTATTTATTTAAAACTTTTTACATTGTTGTTTTTTTTATTATTGATATTTGATATTAAGAAACTATTACCATTTAATTTCATATTTTGCCTTTTAAAATTATACATTTAATTAAGTGTAAATTTTTTAAAAAATCATCTAAAAAAGTAAAGTTGTGTTTAAAAGGCAAAATTACTTTGTTATTTTAGAAATTAAGAGAAAATTATACAATTTTTATTTATTAGATAACTTCCATAGCATTTTTTAAAATTTTTCACAAAAAAAAAAAAAAAACTTAACCCAATGGGTCACCTTACCCAGCTCAACCCAATCCAAAAAATATAAGTCATTACATAATCTTATCAATTAATGACCATAACGCAAATAACCCAACCCGTTGGGTTAAAATATTTGGTGAGTTGGGTCTAATTTTTGTCACTCCTAATCTTAGGCATATTCACGTTCATGGTTGTAATTTTTCGTTTTCTTCATTTTTTATATTTTTTAAAAGAATTCATTTTCATTTTTAAATTTTTTGATAATTAACATATCAATTGCTCGATGTATCTAATACTATTTTGAAATCTCTTGTACACTCCCATTTTAAGGCAAATGACCTTCAAAATATTCATAGATACTAAAACGGAGATGGTATAATGTCACGTCAAGAAAAAAAAACGGATATTTTATATTGGACTGTTGTACATAATATTCGCCAGCATTCACAAATAATTAACTTGAGATAATTGCGAACACCAATCCAGAGAGTATGATTGAGTAAGCTCTTGATTAAAAATTTTGGCAGTTCCTACTGCTGAAACCTTCAAAACTTGATAAACTTACAATTAATGTGTCATTGCTTTCATACACAACAAAATAAGTTCATCATTAATCAAAATTTAGCTATTTTACTTAAATTTTAATCTTAATTTTTGAGCTAAACAGATTTAGGCTATGTTTGGATTGTAGTTTTTTGAAAATTTTTTATTGATAAATTTGAAAGTCTTAGTGGGAATTCTTTATTAAAAAAATGTATTAGAGAAAAAAAATGAAAAAGTAATTTAAAAGAATTTTTAAATTTTAAAATTTTAAAATAAAATTTTAAAAATTATTTAAATATTTTATTTTCTTCTTTATGAGAAAAATTAGCTTTCTTTAAATAAAATTTAAAACAAACATAGACTTAGAAAAGTTAGAATGTCTTTGATGCCTCAACATCCACACCGTGTGTCATTGCCTTCATTTTTTTTAAATTTTTAATGCCACGTTTAAATTGCTTAACAGACTCCACTTTTGGGACCATTTCAGTACTTCGTTGGAACTAATTAGGTAAATTACATATACCCCTAAAGTTTTTATTTATTATTAATCAAACTTTATTATTTGTCAAAACTATAAATACCTTCCTAAATCTTAAAAATATTTAACATTTACTCCCTTAAAACGGATTCCATTATGAATAGTACAGTACCATAATAAAAAAAAAATTTAATATTTGGACAAAATTACCTTTCATATTCTAGCTATTAATTTGTATAAAAAAAATAGTCATAGCTGATATTTATATTAGAAATAAAAACAAAAATTATATATATTTATTTATACCAAAGACAAAGTACGCAAGAAGAAAATAAAGGTAGAAAATTGACTTGTATTCAAAAATTTAAATTAATTAAAAATTAAAAAGTAAATTTATCAACAAAGAAAGAATATATGATATGTATGAAAAAAAGAAATATATGTATTTTTGTTTTCGTTGGTTTGGTGGATTTGACTATGAAATGAATTATAAAAATTTTCATACCATATATTCTTTTTTTTTATAGATTACTTTTTACTCTTAAATTAATTCAAATTTTTTAACACAAGTCAACATTTTACTTCTATTTTATTCCTGCCTACTTTGCCTTTGATACAAATAAATATGTATAATTTTTGTTTTTATTTCTAAAATAAATGTTAAGTATGAGTATTTTTTTATACAAACTAATAGCTAAAGTATAAGGGGTAATTTTGTTCAAATATTAAATTTTTTTACTGTTATGGTACTGTTAATAACGGAATCCTATTTCAAGAGGGTAAATATTAAACGTTTTTAAGATACAGTGAATTATTGGTAGTTTTGACAAACAGTAAAATTCGATAAGTAATAAAAAAAATCTCAAGAAATATATGTAATTTACCCAATTAATTAAGCATACATCTAGATGATGTCATGTCTTGAATTTGATCCCCCAACTCAAAATTTGTTTAATATTTTTTTATAAATTTCTCTCCTTGTTCTCTTCGCCCTAACCTAACCGATCCAATCCTTAATACACGCTAGTGAGGAGTTAGGCTCCATTTGGAGTCATTTCTATTTACAAAAAGTTAATTTTTTTTAAATAAAAATAAAATATTTAAATATATTTTTAATTTAAATCTTAAATTTTAAAATTTTTCATTCAAATTCCTCTCACATAATTTTAAAAAAAAATTATTTTTTCCTTTAAAAAATTTTTTTTCATCAAAAATATTTATTAAAAATTTTATATATTCCAATACAACTTTTTTCAATCACATCATTGTCAAACAGAGCAAATTTTTCATATTGAGCTGTCCGGTTGTGCGAGAGCCATGAATAACATAAAACCATGGTCCATGGGCTGGCAAAACAAGGAAATGCGGCAGCGACAAGTGTATGGTTATATATGGTCGGTCTTGATAATGGTCCTGGAGGTTTATCCTAAACTGTATAACGGAGGGTTTGATTGTAAATAATACTTCATCTTTTTAAAAAAAAAAAACAGTTCTATTGATAGTAAAGAAATTTTATTTTAAAAATAAATTATTTTTTAAAATAAAGAAATATTTAAAAAATAGCTCTTGTCTTAAGGAGGGAGTACCAAATTTGGTCCCTTTTTAAATGGGTTAGGGTAGGTTTCAATGTAATTTCACGCAACTTTGGGGTTATTTGTTATGGTTTTGATGTAAATAATATTAACTTTAATGTTAGTTTCCAGTTTTTATATTTTTATACTTATATTGCCATCAAATGGTTTTTTTTTGTGATTTCAACAAAGTTTGTAGTTACTTTTAGAAAACATAGTTAATTTTCTCACTTTTTTTTAACGTTGTTGACTTGTAACTTTCTTTTGGTTTTATTGTAAATAAAATTTAAATTTCAAGTTATTTTTTTATAAGTTTAGATAAAATTTGGTTGTTATCTTAACAATTTGCTTATCATAATCGAAAGCACACATTATTAAACTTCATGTCTAATAATTCCAAAACAAATAACTCATTATGAATAAATTCAACTTTGAAGTTATTGTTTTATAAAATTAGTGGTTTACATAAAATTTGATTATTACTTTAATAATTGTTTACCATAATCCAAAACACACACTATAAAACTTTAGGTATAATAATTCCAAAACAAATATTTAATTGCTAATTTCACTTCACGAAATATATTTGATTAAATTATTTTCAACTTTATTTATATTCATTTATATCCATAGTTTAGAAAAATTATTTTTATTTCAGAATTTGCATATCTCTATCCAAAATCATCTAAACAAGTAGAAGAATTCTAACAATTCCAAGCTTCGACATTTGATCCATTTAATTTTATTATTTATTGTTTAGATAAAATACTCAAATATAAATTATTTCTTGAGTAATTAGTTTTGTTTTAAAACACACACTTTTAAACTTTAAATAGAATTAAAAAAATTCTACAATTTCAATATAAAACAAATGATAAATTAAAAAAATTCAAACATATTTTCTAAATCACTTAAATAATTAAAAAAAAGTGCTAAAAACATTTGAAATTTTCTTTAATTTTACAAATAAAAATGATATGTTAACTTTGCAATATACAAATTATATAAGGACAATTACCCACCCATGCAAAGGATGAGCAGAAAAAACTAGTTTAACGATAAATAGAACAATATATCCAGAGATTTTTTTCCTTTTTGGGCTAACCATAAAACTTTTACTTACTCAAAATATGTTTGTATAAAATGAGTAATTATATTTAGTTTAAAGTGAAAATATTTTAGAAATCAATTACACCATGTTGAATGTGCAACCAAAAATAATTAGGAACAATAGATAATAATTTCAAAAAAACAACTTACATATATGAGGGTAAGAAAAAAAATTTATATAATTAATTTATCACATTAAAACTAAGAATGATAAATATATAAAATATTTTTCCAGCTTAAGACTGTAGAGTAATTCAAGATCCACCTTGAAAATGACTACTTTCATCCTATATAAACTATATTTTACAATTAAGATTTAAGAATCATTTGCCCTCTGACATACTCAAGGTACGTCTGGCTCACGTGGGGGAATAGGAAAGGTAATAGAAATAATAGTAGTGGGGAATAATAGTGGGGTCTTGCATTATAATTCTGCTGGTTGGTTTGTATTGGGGAATGTGAATGATTACTAATAATAGTGGTTACTTTGTGTTGGGGAATGGAAATGATTATAAATTAATTGTAATAATTAGTATTAATTAATTAGTTATTATTAGTTAATTATTTATTATAGTATTAAATTAATTAATTATTAATAAAAATATTATTGATTAAATTAATCTTAAGTAATTAATTAATTATAAATTAATTAATATTATCAATTAATTATTTATAAATTAATTAATATTAATTATAATAATTAATATTAGTAAATGAGATTAATTAATTATTAAATATAATATTAATTAAATGAATAATTAAATAAATTAATTTTAATTAGTTAATTTATTATTACTTAATAATAATATGTTGATAATAAATTAATTTATATTAATTATAATAATTAATATTAATTAATTAATTAGTATTAGTTCATTTTTTATTATAATATTAAATTAATTAATTATTAATAAAAATATTATTAATTAAATTAATCTTAAGTAATTAATTAATATTAATTGAATTAATTAATTAGTATTAGTTACTTAATTAGTTAGTAATAATTAGTAATTAATTAATATTAACAATTAATTATTTATAAATTAATTATAATAATTAATATTAATAAAATGAGATTAATTAATTAATTAATATTATTAAGTAAATGAATGATTAATTAAATTAATCTTGATTAATTAATTTATTATTACTTTTAATAATAATAAGTTAATAATAAATTAATTAATATTAATTATAATAATTAATATTAGAGATATGAGTTTGTTACTTAATTAATTTAATAATTAATTAATTAATTAAGTAGTATTAATTAATTATTAAATTAATTAAGTAACAAACCCATATCCCTAACTTCCATATCCCCAATATTGGGGGATATGAGGATATACTAATATTAGTAAATGAAATATCTTATCAAGTGGGTCAGAGAATTTCATTTACAATTGTGAGAGTAGAATCTATAAATGTAAAATTCAAGTTAACGGCCGTTGCGGAAACTGAAACCCAAGTATAGACATGAGACTCGAATCTGGTAGAAGGAAATGAAACCCACATGACTTACCAGCTGCTTCAAATCCCGGGGCTGCTATTAACTGAGATTTACAAATGGTAAAATAAAACAGTCCTCATTTACTTTGGCTAAGAATTATTTTTTAACAAATAAGACTTCACTTAGGAGTCGTATGCCATAAAAGTTTTGTTTACGATTTTAAATAAGAAGAAAAGGTGAAGCAGTGAAAATATAAAATCAAGAAAAAATATTTATCATATCGATCATATTTTTAATAATCAGGAAAAAAGTTAGTCAGTGTATAGATTATATTCTAAAAGATTTTCTTATATTTTTAAAATAATATTGATGAAATAAAAAATATACTTTTTTCATTTTAAAAAAAAATAGTCCACCTTCAAAAATTTTCTTTGTCAAAAAAAAAAAGGAATTTACTTTTAAACTAAAATTTTAAAATATTCTCACTAATAATAATTATGTATATTTATAATTGAAAAGTAAAGATAAAATTATAAAATTATGCATTTAATGAGTGCACTAATAAAAAGTTGTATTTAAACCAACGTAAATTTATTTTTTAAAACTAAACAAGTATTACAAAATATAAAAATATTTTATAAAATAAAAAAATGTATCTTAAAGTAAAGTGTATATACACCCATTTGAATATTTTTAATTGACGAATCAAACCCACCCTTTTGGCGTTGGCAGAATGGCTTCAATACCAACAGTTGTGAAGCGTATTCTATTTTTGTGACAAGATGAGGTTGTTTATATTGTATTCTTTTGTGTCTCATGGGTTGGCTAGTAAGCTTTGGATTTTTTGGTATTTGAATGCCTATGTTTTGGGTGTCCTATACTGTCATACTTAATCTTATTGTGAGAGTTAAGATCTTTATAGCAGTGAACTATCTTGTGGATGTATCCTTTTGGCATATATATATTGTGATCGTTTCCGGAAACCAAAAAAAAAAAAAAAAAAACCCACCCTTTTGAAGCAATTGTACAAGCCATTATTCCAACGTGATTCACACTCATTTTACAACTTTTATGAGGCAGCATGCACAACCCATCACCGAGTGGGGGGTTCTGTCGTTTCTTTCTTCTTCCACTCCAGAGCCATTAATCATTACGAAGTCAACACCGGCGTCCCAAAGTCAATTGCGGTGAGCGTTATTTTTAGATTTTATTGATCGTGACGGTCTTAGTCAGCGCTAGTTCTCGGAGCAGTTGCAAGACGGCCCACGCACTACTCATTCTTCAATACTCGCATCATCATCATACGTGATGGACTACACCACTTTTGTACTCCAAGTCCAAGTCAATACAAGGTTACGCGATTCGAGAAAAGATTATGTCACAAAAATAATACCTTATATATTTACCTGTAAATGCTTTCAGTTATGTTCGGAGTGATGTCTATTTATAAAAAATTAATTCTTTCTAAAAATAAATAAAATATTCTAATTTTTTAATTTTATTTCAAAATTCAAATTTCTCTCTTAAATTCTCTTCGTATAATTTAAAACTTTTTTTCTTGTAATACGCTTTTTATTCTCCCTCTTAAATACTTTTTCTTACAAAAAAATTTTACCAAATTTTTTACACATTCTAATATAAAATTTTCACAAAAATCATAATCCAAACATAGCCTATGTTTCTCAAATTCAAAATAAGTCTGTTCATCGATTGGTATTGATATATTAACTTTGTTCAGTCATTAATTACTCTTCGTCATGAATTTTGTTAAAATTTAATACATATTCATCATGTGATTTTATTTTTAGAATAAAAGTTAAGGTAAATTCTATTGATCTCTTTCAAAGTTTAACTTTATTACCAAGTGTCTTTTTAAATTTGAGATTCTTTTTTTTTATCATTTAAAAGTTGATTTTTTATTATTTTATAATTCATGAAATGTTTAAAAAAAAGTAAAATAAAGTATAATTCTTTTTTATGATAAATCCATATTATAATACTACCTTTAGTTATGTTTAAATATGTCCCTTTTAAATAAATACTTTTAATTTATTTCTTATTCAATTTAAAACTACTTTTTACTTATATTTTTGTCTAAGTTTTTAGTTATTTCATGAATTTGGAGCGAGAGATTAATTTTTAAATAGTTAAATAGAGAAGCTATAATATTCTCAAATTTTGAAAAGTAATTAGTAATAAAATTAAATCTTAAAAAAGATTGATGTAATTTACCTTAAGAGTTCATTAGGTTTCACAAACTTGTTATAATCTCACTCAACAATTTAATCAGACAGTGAATACAGTAATTGTGGTGATGAATTTTTCTATCCTAGAAAGTAACTTCACGGTATGTATTATTATGACTAAAGTAAAGGGTAAAAATGATTAAATAGTATTTCTTTTGCAAATTATTCAAATAGATTAAAGGATTTTTTTTTCTTTTGAAATCAAGGCTGGAGTTTGATTAATCAAAATATTCAAGAAATAATCACATCATAGATTACAATAATACTTTTAAATAGATTAAAGGTATTAAAAAAACAAAGACAACAATAGCTTTTGATAGCCATAAATAAAATGGTAGTTCGCCTAACCAAAAAATGGTAGTTTAGGATTAAAGGTATTGTCGCAGTTTGCTTTATTCGGGAGAGCAGAATTTTCTTGGTCCGTTACCCAGTGTTCATGTATTTATTGTTTGGAGAAACATATGATAAGATTACTTGGATTCATCCTAAACTGAAGTCGGTATCAAAGATTTCTTGCTCTTTTGTTCCAAGAATGAATGATTGATTTTTGTTTGGTATTTGCTCAATATTTAATTTTTGCCAAATATTTTTCTTACGGACTCTACAAGCACTCTTTAGCACAAATAGATGTGAGTTCTTAAAATCAACCATTCTGTCAATTGTACTGTGCAACTCTCTTGTACAACAGCAGCCTAGATTACAGTGGTTTATTCTACATGCCGACTCATTTGGTCCGTTTCCTGATCATTTCTCTAAATTACTATGACCACTTTGAAATTAAAAACTGATATTGAAAAAGAAACGATTGTTTAAATACAATATCAGTTTAAATTTTTTTTTTTAATTTTGTAGTGATTATGTTAAGCATTATTCAACAAAATATTTGTTAGTGACTGAAGAATATGAATTTTGTTCTGGTTATGGAGACAAATTGAATTACAATCACATTTGATTGGGTCAATTACTGACATAAACAAATAACAATTACACAATTTGAACCATTTTGAATTTCTCTCAAATATACTTTTCTCATCTCAAAACAAAAGATCTACTTTAGGTTAGATACAATAGTTTTTTTAATTATTAGGTACAATTATTTAATACATCACTAAATATATAATTTTATATTTTTATTTTTACTTTTTGATTGTGCACCATACATAATTATTATTAGTAAAATATATTTTAAAATTTTGATTTAAAAGTAAATTATTTTTTTAGAACAAAGAAAAGTTATGAATTTTTTATTTTTTTTATTTTTAGAACGAAGGAGTACAATAGCTAAAACTTTTGATTTGGGTAATTGATTTTAAAAAAATTAGTGTTCATTGTAAATCTAAAAAGAATAATTCTATCAAATCAAACTTTTAGTTAGTTGTTTAAGAATTTCATTTAATCATTAAGATCCAACTGAGATCTAGGAATGTGACCACGGTGCAAACGATAAAAAAACTTTCAGTTTCTCTTCACTTATATATATTCTTATTGTATTTCAACACTCTTTCCTGATTACAAATATTACATTGGAGTTGTTCAATCTTCAACTCTTTAGGATGAGCTTCATCATGCGGATAAAAAAGATTACACAAAGTACAAATTGACTACAACTACGTACATACATTAGTGCATGAATTCAAATTTGCAAAAAATGTCTAGTGGTCGCCGTGTGGTCTTTTTCTCGCTAGTTGAATTATTGCCCTATTTGTCAGATTTTATGACTTTAGTAATTCTTGTTTTCGTAAGTTCGGTTGCACACTAACACCATTAAACTCAATTCGCCTTTGTGACTATGTATATTGATCATTGTGTCATTTGTTAATATTTTATCCTTAAAAATTTTTAAAAAATTTTTAAAAAAAATGTAATAAATTATCATCCGGACAGGACACCTTCAAATTTCACTCTTTCGGCCCGTCACTTTAGTCAAAGTAAAGAGGTGGATAAACGAAGATGATGAGAAAATTCTGATGCTAAGATTAAAAAATAGAAAAAAGACGATAAAAGATAGGATGCTTCTACCAACCCACCTACCAAAACCCAACAACCCGATGACGAGGATAAGAGTCAGTTATTCCCTTATCATTATTATTATTTTGAGTAATAATATTCACAACAATTTTTTTTTATTGTATTTTCTTAATTAATGATTTAATATTTACATCACAAAAAATTAATAAATATTTATAATAATTTTAATTAAATAAATGTCACATTAAACACTAAAGTTTTTTATTCAAAATCTTCTCCATATGCATCACACTTTATTATTTTTAAGTTAAATATGTTTAATAAAGCACGCTGGTGTTCCTTTATTGAGTGCTTAAAGAATTCCAAGGTCGGCAACGTGAAAGATTAAGCTATACTATTAAGATTAGAGCGGGCCTATTTTTTCACCTCCGCGATTATTGCTTTTCCTTTTCAGCATAAAGTGCGTGCCACTCAGTCCAAAGAACAAATTTGATAGTTAATTGCTTACGTCTCCTCAGAATATATGGGAAAAGGTGAAAATTCTAACCTTTCTTTCTTTGTGGAATTAATTACTAATTAATTCACTTATGGGCTGAAACTGAGGATAATCTTGATGACTTTTGGATAGAAGGAAGTTGAATTTTCCCACGAGATGGTAATTTTAATAATGACAATTTAGAATGGAGGCAAAAAAAAGTGGTTTTTCAATTTTTTTTCCATTTTGGCACTATTTTTATCCATTTTTTCCTTCATCCTTCTGGGATTAAGAAATGGGGGCCATTTTACTAAGTTACACTTTAGAATTGATTATTCTCATTCCTTTAACAAATCCCAACAACTACATGAGAATTTGGTTCAATACCAACGGTTTAAAGTTCAATACGTTACACGTTAAAATGTTTGTTAAAAGTTCTCAACAGTATATAATACCAAACCACCTTTTAAATTTAGCAAAACAGTATGGTTTATGTCCCCATTTATCATGTATAATTTAATATGAAAATAATATACTTTTTCCATTCCAAAGAAAAGAATTTTAAATTAAAATTATAAAATGCAATATACTTAGTGAGTCATTAATTATATAATTTAAAAATTTTAGTTTTTAGTTTTTAATTATAATGCCATGCATATCATTATTGTAAAAGATATTGTGTCATATATACACACACACATTTGTATTTAAACAAAAAGAGAAATATATTAGTTCAAATCTAAGTCAAATATTCCCCAAAAGAGGGAAAAATCTTATTTCCCCTTGACTTCCATTTCTATTCGTGTAGTTGTTGTATGATTTCATTACATAATTTTCCTAAATTCATTTTGATTAATATCGTCTTTGGTTTAAGTTAGAATTATGTTTTAAGGTGCACTAAATAATATCATATATTTCACTCCTTAATAAACAATTTTATTTTTCATTCATGTATTATGAAAATAAGATCTGCCACCTAATTCAAAATAGAAGTTTGACCTAATATCGCCACAAACGTAATCCTGTAAAACAGATTGGGGCAAGTCATCTGATAGAGTGTATAATTGCATATTTATTGGATCAATTCTCTTGTGTTTTAATTGATTAAAATGCTTGTTTATAAGGATATTAATTATTTTTGTGATTAATGGTTAGATGAAGCATTTTTCCTAAAGAATGTAGCCTCACAAGACAAGTGGCACAAGAAAGACACAATTGAGGCCACCAAATTCCACAACAAAATGTTGGCCATTAAAGAAAAGCAAAGCCTTGAATTAAGGAAAAGCAAAGCCTTGAATTAAGGAAAAGCAAAGCCTTGAATTAAGGAAAAGAAAAGCCTTGAATTAAGGAAAAGCAAAGCCTTGAATTAAGGAAAAGAAAAGCCTTGAATTAAGGAAAAGAAAAGCCTTGAATTAAGGAAAAGCAAAGCCTTGAATTAAGGAAAAGCACAACCAAATGTCTTGAATCCTTGCCTATAAATAGGCAAGGCTTGGAGACAATCAAGGCATCCCATTTTTAGGCTTTCCTAGTTCAATAGAGAGAAAAACAAGGTTTGGAGATGAGAATGGAGAAGAATGAATGAATTTTCAGCCACAATTCATCCTTTCATGGAGTGAGATACGGCCAAAGAAGTCGAGCCGCAGGATCGACAAAAGGGCGATCATTTGATTTTCTTTGTATTTTCTTTTAATTATGTTTAGCTAAATTTTTATTTTCCAATCAAGTTTAATTAAGGTTTGATTCCAACAATTGTGAGGTTCCGGTAATTTTATTGTTTCTTTTATTCTTGAGTATTTATATATTTTCTATGCTTCATTATATTATTGAATTGAATTGTTAGACAAGAGGCCTATTGTTTGATAGTTGAATTCAATATATAGTCATTTAGAATAATTAATCTTTTGTTGATTGTTCTAATTCAAGTGACAAATAACAACATCGAAAGGTAATCAACGCCTTAGATTGTATGTTATGAAAATATATAATCTAACTTAAATAAACTCGGCGTTTCCGGGTTTACTGGTTAGTAATTGGGTCTTTTTGAATTTTAATGCAATTAATAGACATAACTCATAGGACGGATCCGAAGGTTGTGTTTGTTAATTAGAGAAATAACTCATAGGACGGATCCGAAGGTTATCGAAAAAGTAAGAAAAGATTGGTTGTTAGAGGACGGATCTTCAACAACTATAACCAATTTATTCAAGATAAAAGAACCTATCTTTTGAATCAATGATCAATTTGAGGAATCAATACCGAAATTAATTCTTGATTGGAAGCTTCTTCTTATTAATTTTTCCTCATATTTTTAATTAGTTATTTAATTTGGTTGGTGTTTTTAATCAATTCTTGTTTAGTTTCATAATACAAAAACCCCCCTTTATTATTTTATTTAAGGAATAAATTTAACCAATCTCTGTGGATTCGACCCTCTCACTACTTTCTACAGAACTTAGCCAGAGAAGGATTATTTTTGGTGGTTTCGACTCCCATCAAATTTTGGCGCCGTTGCCGGGGATTGGTTCTTAAATTTGTTTCTTTTATTTTTCTTTTATTTATTTAGTTCAAATCTAAGTCAAATATTCCCCAAAAGAGGGAAAAATCTTATTTCCCCTTGACTTCCATTTCTATTCGTGTAGTTGTTGTATGATTTCATTACATAATTTTCCTAAATTCATTTTGATTAATATCGTCTTTGGTTTAAGTTAGAATTATGTTTTAAGGTGCACTAAATAATATCATATATTTCACTCCTTAATAAACAATTTTATTTTTCATTCATGTATTATGAAAATAAGATCTGCCACCTAATTCAAAATAGAAGTTTGACCTAATATCGCCACAAACGTAATCCTGTAAAACAGATTGGGGCAAGTCATCTGATGCTTAAATTAGTTATGGCTCAAAATAATGAAATAGAAGTTTTTTGGTAGAAGGCACACACACGTAACTCTACCTATGACAGAAGATTAGATATATTTTTATATATAATATTCGAAATTATAAGAATGTACTTTTCAAGATTGGAGAAAGAATTATTACCAAATTCCACACAACTTCAAACACTATCATTCACCTTACTACGAACTCCGCATGGGTCTCGACCCATAGACTTTAATATTGTCGGTCAAAATCTAGTTACCCAACTTGAGCCCCCAAGCCTCGACGAGATCACATTACACCAAGGGTTCACAAGGGAAAAGGGTTGAGGCTACTAGATATAAGAGACTAGCACAAGCAAGAAATTCCAGAAGACTTAGAAGGCAACACAAGAATACCATACATAGGTGAGGAAAACACAATGGAAAACAAGCGAGTTGTAAGCAAGTGTGTCAGAGGCAGATAACCAAAAAGACACCAACTATGGAGTGCATAACTCAAAGCGTTCACCCATTTTCAAGACACAGCTTGAGCCATTTTTAGGCGTAGAAAATGAAAAATCATATATAAAGCAAATTGGAGTCAATAGGCAAACATATGGTACCAAGCAATGTTATCAAAATTGATATCTAAATTGTAGGATCGCACGATTTTACGATTCAAATACATAGAATTGATTATAAATTGCATAAAATCGTTCTTTATGTAAAATCGGTAGCTTGATCGGGTGGGATTGGATAGGATCGTATGATCCCACCGATCTCACCGAAATTGTTGCTTTTAGAAAAAATTGGACTATTTTTAAATATTAACTCAATTATAAATTATTCAAAAAATACCCCATGTATTATTTTGGTTATTTCAATTTTTTTTCTAAATATTTTACAGTTAATTAATTTTTTTAACAAAGTATTATTAACTGCTCACTTTTCAATCCTTAAATCTCTCTATTTGTTTTCCTTTTTTCCTACAAAAAGAAAATCATGACACAATTGTATTCCAAAAAAAGATCCAAACCTAACCTATGGTTTTTAGAATTTTTTACTCATGAAACTTTATAAGTGAAGGTATTAATGCCTACTAGCAATGAACTGTTTGATTTTTTTTTTTCAAAACGTTAAAAAGGAGATAATTAACATATGATTAATTCCGTTACTAAATTAATTTTTAAACTATTAGTCTTTGATGGTTATAAATAAGGAGATTTTGAAAAAAATATGCATGACTCTAACTTTAGATATAATGAATGAAATAAGCATGATATATACTTTGGTTTTATATTCATATTTTTAAAATTTGTATTGGACTTTATTTTCTTATGAAATTAAGTTTTAGTAATTGAGATTTTGATTATTTTAATTACTTTGCCTATTAAAGTGTGAAATTATTTATGTTGTAATTTAAATCATAAAAATGTATCTATAATTTATTTGGTAGTATTATTATTTAGTGTAGAGTGTTACTAAATATTAGATAAAATATTAAATTTTTTCTATTAATTAGGTGTTGACAAAATACCAAATGATTATATATGATACCTTTTATGATATGGGACATATTATAATAGTCATAATAGTTTTGGATTTTAATAGACGTTCAATAAAATAAACCATTAGAATTTTAGAATTGTAATAAATATGGTTTTTTTTGCCATTAAGTTTGTTTTAGATTTAGTAATTATTAGTATAATTAGATTCAAATTGTTTTAGGAAAATAGTTTTCATATAGGATCTGACTATGAAATTATGGTTAGTTTTAATTAGTATGGGTTTTTATATAAAGGTTTTAATGTAATAGATTTTAGAGGGAGACTATTAATAATATTTTTACAACAACGGTTTTTGTTAAAATTGGATTGGATTACCTTTCTCCATGAGTGCGCTCATAGTGTTTTTCTAGTTTCAATGAAACTATATGAGTAAGGATTGTACGTATTACCCTTTCGTTGTCTTCTGCCGTGTCATTTTATAATGTTAATAATAATATAGCACATGTATACAACTTATTTTTGTGAAAAAACTAATATATGTAATAAAATATCAATTATCATAGTTATTTTGGTCTTTTTTTTTTAATAGAATCTAACGATTCTACGATTTGATCTTACCAATTTGATCCTACTATCCCAAATCAATCCTACGTAGAATTCCAATTCTACAAACTATGGTACCAAGCTACTATAGTAGGACAAGTTATTTTCCAGGCAACAAACTATTCTAATGGCAACTATTCCAATGAATTTTTATCATATTTCATTTACCAATATAACTAATAAATTGATTTTTCCTTATAGTGGCAAAATTTGCAGCTGACCTTGGGAGTACTTAAGCTACTGCGACCTCAAAGGAGATACTAAATACCACAAATCCTACAAACTGATCTATGAGCAAAAGAGGTTCAAAAACTCTAAAATATACATCAAAAGGGCACTGAAGTCATCAAGCTATCCCCAAAGGAAAGAGAATAAATATGACCATGACCAAAGAGAAAGTTGTTAGGAAATCTGCTGAGATCACTAGCAGAATGAAATCATTGTTTAGCTTCCACCCCAATAGAGTAACTTCAAAGAGAATTAAAGTAAATGGGTGAGCGAGGCGAGGAACAAGTAACAATGAGCAAAATGCCCATTTCAGAGCCAAACTCAACTGCATCAACAACAATTCCCCAAGTGAGGTAGAATACAAAACTAAAACCACGTGAAAAGGCAATTAGAATGGATTTAACAACCATGATTGTGTAATAGGTTTTGGCAATTATGAGTAAATATGTCTCAAAGGTTTCATAGAGTATAAACCTTTTCTATATTGGCTCATATAGAAGTACCTTCTGGTGTTGGCTTTTGTGGTGTTCTAGGACAATCTGTTTAGATATCCCGAAAAAATAGGAAGTATTACCCCATTACACTTTTGTTGTCTTGAAAGTGAGGTTGTTGGTTATATTGGTGAGACTAAAGTTGTGATTATTGTTAGGGTTAATGATGTAGAAAGGGCTGCGAAAGAGTATTTGGATGTGCAGGACCGGTCCAAGAAGAGAAAACGTACGAGAGTGCGTGTCTAATTTTGAACGACCATAAATTTCAACTCTAGGGTTAGAATCGTGCATATTATATATCCTTTCGAAAATGTTGACGAGATTTACAAGACTAATGGGGCATAGCCCCATTAGCCCAAGGTGTCTGGTTCAAAATTCCTTTGTTTCGACAACTGTCCGACCGTTTTCCTATTTTCTAGTCAATTTAGAATTCTTTTTAGTTGTGATTTGGGTTTGTATAGTTTATAAATACACGTGTCAAGACTCGTTTTCATTCATTCAGATCATTAATCCAATTCATTCAATAGAATTTTCCCCAAATTCTTTCGAATTTATTTTCTTTGTGAAGATTGATTGTCTTCCTTTTAGCTCTCCCATGTTAGTTGGTATTAGAGACTGAGGTTTTCCCTTGAGATGGCTAACTAATCCGGCAAAGGTAATACCCTTTCTAACGTGCTCAAAGGGATCCAAAACATGACTATGATGTTTCAAAATCTAATCGTTCGTGTCAAACGATCAAAGGTAGATGTGCAAGCATTGTAGACCAATCAGGGCAATACAAGCGGCAATGATAAACCGAGAGAATTGCTCAAGGGCATCGGGTCAATCCTGTATTCCCACAACCATAACCACCACGTAGGAAACCATCCAATGTGGTTGATTCCTCAGACGAGGATGTAGAGAAATTAATGGACAAAAACCCTAACCCTAGGGCACCCCGTCAATATCAACAAGAAGAATTCCGATTGCAGGTAGATATTTCTACCTTCAATGAGAATCTTAATATTGAAGATTTTCTGGATTGGGTGGCGGAAGTAGAACAGTTCTTTGAATTTGTTGAAATCCCATAAGAGAAACAAGTAAAATTGGTCACATATCAACTTAAAGGATTGGTGTCTTCATGGTGAGAACAAACTCAAAATCAAGTAAAATTGGTCATATATCGACTTAAAGAAAGAGCGTCTTTATAGTGGAAACATACTCAAAACCAACAAAGGTGATTGGGTAAGCAGCCAATTCGGCTTTGGCCAAAGATGAAGATGATGTTGATGGAGAGATTTCTTCCCCCAGATTACGACCAATTCCTATTTTATCAGTACCAGACTTTGGTATAGGGTCAGAAATCTATGGCAGAATATACGACAGATTTCTTAAGGCTATTCTCTCCAAATAATTTAATGGACACCAAAGGACAACAAGTGGCAAGATATATTCAAGGATTGAAACCAGCAACTCGAGACAAAATTAGTTGTCAATTGATCCTAACACTTAGTGAAGCTTAAAACATGGCGCCGAAGGCAAAAACAATAGGGTATCAAAGTTACTTCTATGGGACTAACAGTACTCGTAGATCCTCTAGCGAGACATCTAAATTAGCCCCAAAGTTCAATACAGGATCTAGGTCTGATTCTAGATCAAGAATCGTGGTAAAAAAAAGAGCCCCCAAAGAAATCAACAAACAATTCCTATATAAAGCCAACAAGAGACTTATTGGTGTGGTCAACTTGGGCATAAGTCCAACAATTGCCCACAATGCCAACAAATTAATTTGGCTGGCTATGCTGAAGAAAAGGAAGAAGAAAAAGAGTTTGCTGAGAAAGAAGAGGGAGTTTGTGCACCAGATGGTGACGAAGGAAGTGAGTAGATTATACGCAGCGAAACACCCTATTTCGAACAAGGCACACAATTTCTAATCATGTTTTTGAACTAGTTATTGATAATGGTGGCTATGAAAATATCATATCCCGAGACCTAGTTAATATTTTGAAAATGCTCGTAAAAAAACATCTTGAACCCTATTCAATAATATGGATTACTATTGGTAAGGGAATTAGGGTGAAAGAGAGGTGTTGAGTCATTTTCTCTATTAGTAAATATTATAAAGATGAGGTCATGTATGATATAGTTGATATGGATGCATGTTAATTGCTATTCGGTAAGCCATGGCAGTATGATTTGGACACTAAGCATGATGGTTGGAAAAATATTTACCAGTTTGTGAATGATGGCTAAAAAATTATGTTGTTGCCCTTAGGATTCAAGGGGAAATCTGTACAACGTAATACGGAAAGTTTCTTGACCATTACCCTTTTAGATTCTATTTTCATGGTAGCAGGTAAACACACTAGGGAAATTCACACCTTAGTGGTCAAGGCAGTTCTTCTAATAGCAACGAGTGAGCCAGTAAGAAAAGTTCAAGACACTATTCGTGAGTTGCTGCTAGAATTTCAAAATTGACACCTGAAAATCTACTAGCTGGACCTTTACCGATGAGGGATATTCAACTTGTTATTGATCTAATTCTTGGAACCAATTTGCCGAATCTTCCTCATTATCGAATGAGTCCAAAAAAAAGTGAGATTTTATAGCAAATGGTGGAAGAATTGCTTGAAAAGGGCTTAGTTCAAATCAGCATGAGCCCTTGTGTGGTACTTGCATTATTGACTTAGGAAAAAGACGGAAGATGGCGCATGTGTGTTTACAATTGTGTAATTAACAAAATCACTGTGCGGTACAGATTTCCAATTCCTCAACTTGAGAATATGTTGGACAGACTCGTGCACGAATTTTCACAAAGATAGACTTGCGCAGTGGATAATATCGTATCAAAATTAGAGATGAATGGAAGATAGCTTTCAAAACAAAAGAAGGTCTTTATGAATATGCATGCATAAATTTGCCAAAGTCATATCTATTTCACGATATATAACTTGTAGTTATTTCTACAAGCTCATAACTTAATTATCTAAGCGATTTGTTAACTAAAATAAGTCAATATTTTGTTTCTCTTTAAATTTGTTTTACGTTATAAATTTGTTAATTTGTAAGGATTTGGACCCTCTTCCTGATGAGTGAGATACCTCCACACAGTTTACTTCCTTAAAACGGATTATAAATCCTTTTTTGGATTATATATAATTTTTTATACTATTACAAATAAATGCTACTTCATAATATGATATTTCTATCGATGCAACTATTGGGAAATTTCCGTTAAGTGCACAATGAGATTTCAAATTCTTAATAAGGATATATAATTTTTAAAATTCCCTTTAAAGGCATTAAAATACCTTTAATATAATATAAACTTTATCAATTACAACCCCAGTCTCTCCTCACATAAACCATTACGTTAATTATTATTTTTCCTTTCAAAAATTGACGAGCCGAAAAGTCTAGAGAACAAGAACACAACCTGAAAAAGCAACAATTTTCATCCATTACTTTTACAAAACTACATAAATTTGTCAGAAGAAAATCTCACATTTGTATCATAGATAAACAAGAATCTCACATTTTTTTCCTTTATTCAATAATTTTTTATAATATAAGCGATTTTTAGATTGAACCAAAATTGGGTTTTGTGATTTAATAGAAATTTTTTATAATTAGTTTGTGAAAATTATGGAAATATAAGCTTACTTGTTTTGATGGAGTTTTGTGTGTTTTTTAATTGATTACCTCGTGATGGTGTATTCACTTTTTTTTCTGTTTTACTTGTGGACTATTCCCAATATTTTTTTTTTCTTCTAAAAATCGAACCAACTAAAGATGTTTGATAATTTAGTTCAAAAATTTTCAAATTGTATTAATATTTTGTGTAGAATTTATGTTCACTCAAATATATTCAAAATAGGAAAGAGATTTTTAATGGGATTCATGGTAGTACACATGAATTTTAAAGTTGAGGTCATGTGAATGACTATAATATAATTGTAAATTCTATTGTAGATTCCAACTTTGTAACTTAAGAACTGAAAAAACAATTATTTGATCTAAAAGCAAAAGATGAGGATTGTTATTTTTCCAAGCTGTGTTGTTTTTGTCCAAACTTTCCCGATGATCAATTTTCGGGAAAGAAAATTAATAATTAACGTAATAATTTGTGTGAGAAAGTGTAGGGTACGTTGCAATTGATAACTTTTATATTATATTAAAGGTATTTATATGCTTTTCAAGGGATTTTAAAAATTATACACCCTTATCAAAATTTTGAAATCTCATTGTGCCCTTAGGGGGAATTTTCCCTTAATTATTTTAATTTATATGAATTTATTTCTTTATTATTTCTCTCAACCATATAAATTAGATTTTTTAGCACTAACCAATTGACTAATTTGATTTAATTGACAAATTTTATAATATTGTGCCTTTATCCTTTAAATTGTTTTCTTAATTCACAAAATGAAATCATTTTTTCTCAATCGAACAAACCTAAATTAAAGTTTTGATTCACTTTATTAGCAAGTGTTTACTGACGTAATTACACGGACTATGTTGTTGTTCAAAAAATATATATATAATTCAAAATTTTAAAATTATAATTTATTATTTCCCATTGAAATAATAATTATTCAAGTTAAATTCAAATAATATAAATGATAATTAAATTGTTATGGAATAGTTAATAGAAATTTAAATTTGATTTGAATAACATATTAGAAATTATATATGAAGAATGCCAAATTTAGATAAATAATACCTATTGAATTCAAATTTAATTAACAGTTCAACTCCAAAAAATATAGATAATTTTAAAAATAGGACTGCTTACTTTTTTCTTTTTCTTTTTTTGAAAAAATGGTAGCGATGCTTTCAATGCAAATGAAGGTAAATTTTAAAAGTATCGTTGATTACTTATCAAATAGAGAAAATCCATACATGTAGCAAAATTATAAACTATTGAATTATATAGGTAGTATAGTTATACCTATTTTATATTTGTGAATATTATTTTCTAAGATATATGTATCTCATTATTTTTTGGATCCAAATGTTTTCTCATTATCATCATGAATTTTTGATATTTTAGTTCTTAATGTTTAAGAGTCAAGTAGTTTTAGTCACCAAAAATTTTAGGTCGACAAATTTAATTTTTATAATTTTAGGTCGAGAAACATCCATGCAAAGTTTTCAATAGTAAAAATTGGAGGTTCGGAAGTTTTAGTCCCAAAATATTTTCGATTGATAAGTCTAATTTTTTTATATTTTTCATTTTTTCTACTTATGTTGATCTGAAAAATAAAAAAATATATGTTATTTTGTTCGTCATGTTCTTTTAAACCTATGGGTTATTTTTTTTCAATTGTTGTAAATTGAAACTAAAAAGAAAAATAGATATATCAACTTAAAATTTTAGTCACTAAAACTGTTAAACCTCTTAATATTAGAGACTAAAATTATGGAAAACTTTACATAGATGTGAGCCCCACATGGACCGATATTAAATCTTCACATTTTTCTATCAATTGTCCTTAAATTGTTACAAATTGAAACTATAAAAACTAGATTTGTTAACCTAAAATTTTTGAATACTAAAACTATCAATCTCAAATATTAGAGACCAAAAAGTCAAAAAAAATTTATAATCATATATAAAAAATTTCGCAATTCGAACTTCCAAATTTCTTAAATTCTAGATTTTTTTGTTGCGTAAGATAAAACAAAACAAACCATAGATTATTAAGAAGAATCCGAATCTTTTATTTAATTAGAAGAATTGCCAAAATAACTTAAATCAAATAAAATGAATAATGATCAAGATGTTGAAATTGATGACAAAGCACAATCAGTAGATCAAATTAATTTCTTTCAAATCTTTCATAATTTATAAATACAATGATCTCATAATATGCCAATAAATGAACTAAAATATTTTAACATCTAACCGTATAATTTATATTTTTTACATTCAATCACTATAATGTGCTTTTTATTTATCATCTATACAAAGGATTAATGTTAGTACTGATATAAAAATATTTGCATGCAACTACATTTTATTGCTTTTGTTATGCTTATTGATCATTTCATCCTGACTTACATTCATATTCTTATTTATGAAATTCAAGGTTGGTTACATTACACATATGTTCATTATTTAGTTAGTTTGAAGTTAATTTTTTTAATTATATTTTTTAAATTAGTAGAAAGTAGAAATATAATTTTATCATAAACATATTAATGTTGTGTACATAGCACGAGGTATGTTCTAATTTGATATAATGAAATTTTAGTTTGATCCTTCAGAACATCAATCCTTCATACAGATGCACAACATAAATAACAATATTTTCATTACTTAAAGTAAAGTTTCAGCATTTATTCCATATATTGGTAAGTTTCAATGAGTGGATTAGATACGTAATGTTTTTCAAGTTCCATATTTACCAAATATTTATGTATTATTATGAATTTGTAAGCATGAAGCAATTCACTTTCTTTTAGATTTACATTACACTGAATTGAGATCTAGATTTACAATGGAAATCTAACCAAGTAATCTTTGCTTAACAGTTACGTGTACTAATCTTCCTTTGCGTAATTTTCATGTTTGTTATATTAACATAAGAAATTATTTTTTTCTAGTAAATAGCGATGTTCTCAAGTACATTGCTGTTGTAGTTTTTAAGTTATGCGATTATTTAATTTGTGATAGCTAGTTATAGGGGTGGCAATTTGCGACACGATACGAAAACACGACACGAACCTAACACGTAATTAGCAGGTACAGGTCCACCCTTAACAGGTTCGGGTCGAAATTAGGTCGGACACGAATAACACGCAAAATAAATAGGTCGTGTTCAGGTCGACCTGTTCAACCCGTGGGTCAACCTGTTAACACGTTTAACTTATATATAATAATACTATTTGTTTGTTAGTTATCAATGTGTTTGTTGTAGCATAGTGGTAAGTGTCTTGACCACTTACCTTAAAGACCAAGTTTCAATTCCTTGTAATAGCATTTTTTAGTTTTTTTCTTTGGGATTTTCATATCCCACATTGACTTTGGATGAAGGAAGGAAGGGAAAACACAATTATAAGTAGGGGAGGGGGGAGTTGTTAGTAGTTTGTTTAAATGAAGAGGCTATGATTATTTGTGGCCTTTTAAACAATTAGTGTAAAAATTATTTATTTATTATTAATTTAAAATTAATTTATTATTTTTTAAAAAAATTCGTAATAATTTAAAGTTTATTTATTATTTTTTAAAAAAATTTCGTGTTAAATAGGTCTTTTCGTGTCAAATAGGTCTTTTTGTCTTTTCGTGTTAAATAGGTCTTTTCGTGTCGTGTCGGGTTACCCGAAAAATAAACAGGTCGTGTTCAGGTTATGTTTTCTGACACGAACAGGTTCGCGGGTCGTGTTCGGGTCCGTGTAAAACCTGTAATACCCGTGTCAAAACACGACCCACGAACCCGAAACACGACCTGATTGCCACCCCTAATTGTTAGTTGCTTGACATATACATAATCGTATTCCCTCACGTAAATCAAAAGTCTCGCCTTATAAATTTGAAAAGGAAGAAAACAAAACTTAAATTATCTCGAGTTTAGAATTGCATAAATTTTTATAGGCTTTTTTTATCATAAAATATCTAAATTGGGGCCTAGAGCACTTGAAAGTATATTCATAGGTCATGCAGAACATTATAAAACTTATAAACTTTTGGATCTTGATTCTAATATTGTAATGGAGTCAAGAGATATTGTATTTTTTGAAAATAAATTTCTCAAACATTTAGTGATAAAAATGGATTCAAATCAAGTACCAATTTCTAATCAAAGTGTTGGTTTTTCTATCACATTAAAAGAAAGGGGAGTTATACTCCAACAAAATTAAAGAAAAGTCAAAAAAAATGAAAAACATTTACCTTCTGATTTCATATCTTCGTAATCTATTGTCTCTCTAGTTGAAGGCAATAGAGCACCTCTAATTGACAAGATTCCAATCTTGTTAAATGTAGACGATGATACAAAAATATTTTGTGAAGCTATGGCATCTACAGATTAAGCACTTTGGAAATAGGTAATCTATAATGAAATGGACTCACTATTATCCAATGATATTTGGGTTTTAACTGATTTTCCACCTAATTCTAAATAGAATGGTTGCAAATGGGTATTTAGAAGAAAATATGCTACTGATGGATCCATATTAACATTTAAGGTTAAGTTAGTAGCTAATGGGTTTAATTAAAAGTAGAAAATATATTTTTTTGATACTTATGCACCTATTACTAGAATTACACCAATTAGAACATTATTGGCATTAACTTCAATATATAATTTGTATGTACATCAAATGGATGTAAATACAACAATTTTTGAATTGTGACTTAGATGGGAAAGTATACATGGAACAATTAGAAGGTTTGTGCTTCGAGGAAATGAATATTAAGTCTGTAGATTTGTCAAATCTTTATATGGTTTAAAGCAAGCACCAAAATAATGGCATTAGAAATTTGAGATAGTTTTACTTACTAATGGATTTAAGTATAATAATATTGATAAGTGCATATACTCTAAATTTAATGAAAATTATACTCTAAATTTAGTGTTATTATTCATCTTTATGTAGACAACATGCTTATTATTGGTACTAATTATAAAGGAGTAATTGAAACAAAGAAGTATCTTTTTTTCCCAGTTGAAAATGAAAGATTTTGAAGAATTAGATATTATAATAGGGATCAAATTTAAGAAGCATAGTGGGGTTATGCTTTATGTCAATCATATTATGTTGATAAAATTTGAAACAAAAGAAAACAAGTACTCCTTTTGATACTAATTTTAAATTAGATGAATGTATTGGTAGACCAATTACACAATTTGACCATGCAAGTGCAATTGGAAGTTTAATGTATGCAATACATTGTACAAGACTAGATATTTTATTTATTGTCTGCAAGTTATATCGGTATCCTAAAAATCCTAATACAGATCATTAAAAGACTATACATAGAGTCTTTGGATATATTAAAAGAATAAAATATTTGGGACTATTTCATTGCAATTTTCTTACTGTACTAGAAGGATATTTTGATGCTAGTTGGTTTGCTAGTGTTAAAAATAAAATTTTCATTACCGGATGGATTTTTCCTTTTGGTGGAGGATAGTTTCTTGGGCTTCAAATAAACAAACTATCATAGTTCATTCCACTATAGAAGCTAAATTTATAACTTTGGTTGTGGTAATGCAAAAAAATAGAATGACTTAGAAACTTGATAACTAGTTATGGCTAAGACTTATGCCACTCATTTCTTTGAATTTGATAGAGAGTCTTGTATATGTAGAGCATTAAACAAGGTTTATAATGGTAAATTTAGAAATATAAGTCTAAAACATGAATAGTTTAGATAAATGTTAAATGATGGCATTATTATTGTGATATATGCGAGAAAATATAACAATTTGGTGGATCCATTTTTCAAACTCTTTTAAGAGATTTAGTGAAGTCGACATCATTTGGAATGGGATTTAAACCCTTTGTCTCGAATTACCAGCAATGGAAATCCAGCATTTCTTCTAGCATTAACACTATAATAAAGGTTTAAAGGGTAACAACAAATTACTAATAAAAATTCAATGTCCTCTATTCCAACAGTCTAATGTAATGTGTTACTTAAAGATGAGTTTGAACTATTAATAAAGTTAGTTAATCTTCCTAAGTGCTTGTGGTGATTGAAAGTATGGAAGAACTTTACCTACATGATCATTGCAGTGGTGCCACTTATAACAAAAATTTGGGTTTACTTTTATACATGATCATGAAGTTAGGATTGAGCACATGGCTGAAAATAGTGCCAAAATAGTTAAGTGAATATGTACATGAATGAATAAAATCATGTGTGTAGTAATTTTGTTTTAATTTAATAAATCATGGTTTAAACTTCAAAGCCACCATGATTTTGTTAGAATATGTAAATTATTTACACTAAGAAAAATTTAAGTCCAAAGATACTTTTCTCTGTGCATTGTTTTATAAATATAAGTTCATTTCTCATTTTATAGACTAACTGAGGATTGTTGAATTATTAGTTTGTCAAATGAGAATTTTTGGTAAGACTTAAAGGGACTTGAAAGTATTTGTCCCACATTGTCAAGGGGATAAAGTTTCCTACCATCATATAAGTTCATTCATTCTTTATTGGGCAAGCAACCTTGATGGCCACTCAACGTTTGAAATTGTATACTTACAGCCATTCATCTAACAAAATTCCCCAAATAACCACCCAACTCATAAAATCCAGCTACCCGTAGTCATTCTGTTAATTATACATGTTAAAGCCAAACGGCAGTGCTTTCACGAGCAGTTTACGTGTTTTTTGTGGGGCAAAAACATCAGTCCACACATATATAACAGCGTTGGTAATTCCTCGTTCGCTATTTCCATTGCTGCCATCCCTTCCACCTCTTCAATGGCTTCCACATCTGGTTCGGAAAGGGATACGATGGTAAATCATCTTCAACGAAATAAAGTGTCCAAATGCCATTGCGGGACCGTAGCCGATTTGTACCTCCTGGACAGATAGGAATCCTGGGCGACGGTTTCTTGCTTGCCCAATGCCGAAAGTGAGAATAAGATTGTATTAATTGATGATTATGTGAATGTAAATGGCTCACTAATTCCATGGCAGCAATTGATTATTAGGGGCAAGGATGTGGATTTTGGAAATTGGTTGATCTTCCTATATGTAATAGAGCTGTGAATATAATTCTCGGTTTACTACGATGATTGGATGGACTTGAAAGTGAATTGGAGAAAATGAAGGTGTTGACTAGCAAACATGAATCCAGAGTAGCCCGATTGGAAGATAAATTGAAGAAGTTAGAAGCACAACAACTGAAGAAGAAAAAAATGGTTGTTGTGGGGTGGCTGATTATATATATGATTGCGGCTTTTTTTTTTTAGCGAGATGTGTGATTAAAAGCAACTGCCGAATGAGCATTCTAGCTGAAAAATTGATGGAATTAGATGAATTGTAGCCAACACATCACGTGTAAGAACTGGACTTAAAGTGGTTAAATTTGTGTGTTTTGATGTACCAAATTTATATTAACTGAAGTAGTTGTGTTGCTGTGAGGAAACCTTTGTTTAGTCATTTGTATATTGAGCTGTAATAAAATGGTATAGTTTGTGTGAAATGATGACTTCAAGTTGTTCATGTCGCATTTAGTGTTTCAATTTACTGAGAAGAAAAAAGTGATGGCCATGCGAGAGTTAAATGAGAAATGTGAAGTTGTTCATGTCGCATTCAGTGGTTGATTTCCATTCATGTCGCAATCAGTTGCTCACTTATCATGAACCAGAAAATAAGTTAAAAATAAAACTTCCATTCATTGAATAACCATGTGCAAAAACCAGGCAATTTGTGCGTACAAGATATACTAATATTCTAATCGCCCAAAATATCAACACTAATTGATGTAAGAAGTTGCACGCTAAGGACAAAATATCAAAGTGCAAAACACAATAATAATGTTGACAACCATTCATCCATCACTAAGTTTTGCCTACTAATATTTAATACAAAAGTGCTGGTCCTCGAATAATAAGCACTACAAAAATAAAGCAGTCCAGAGCGTCACTGAGTTGTTTTGATTGTCCCCCATATTCATTGAGTTGTTTTGCCCCTCATCCTTTGTCCTTTACCAGATGAAGTTTCTCTTCCTCTTTTCCATCGTCTCACAGTATAAGGGATTAGCTTCCCAAGCCAGGTGCAGTTTTCATTAATTATGGATTTGTCTGCATCTGTCAAGTTGCGCACGGATCTTCTCATGGGTTGAGGTGCCATTGGAATTGGGACTGTGGTTGATTTCTTGGGAATTCATTTGCGGATGTTCAGAAGTTCCTTCACCCACGACTACTGTCTTCTTTCTTGTTGGCCTTCTTTGATTACTGCTAGATCCACCATCATTTGTCATTCCAACAGATCTGCAAGTTGATGCATTGTGGTTAGTATGTCCACACTTTCTGTAATGGATTTGTGACAACCTTTGCCAACTTCCTACCAGGATTTTTGCTCTCTGTTACATCCCTTTTTCTATCTTTCTTGGGCCTTCTTGGCTAAACACAAGCAACAGGGGTATCTAATGGAACAGTCATGTTACTCGGTGGCCATACATCATTCTCACTAATTGGATGCAACACGTTTTGGTACACTCGATTAAATAAATCCTTGTTATAAATAGCATCTATACAGCCACGTACATCCAACCCATGTTGATTTAAAATTGCTATCCCGTGGCAGCATGGCATTCCAGAAATAGACCATAGCCCACATGTGCAATCTCTTGATCTTATATCAATAACAAATTGTGCATCTCTAGAACCCCTAACTTGATATCCATCAACCCCATTATAGGCTGTTTTTCATGCGAATGACTCTTGAACCTGTCTTCCACTATTTTCCTAATCAAGGGTCCAGTTTGGTGGTCATACCTAGCCATAACTTTCTTTTTCTTTTGAATTCTCTCCATTACCATATCTCTTATACTCTCCATAAGGGATATAATAGGCCTATCCATAGCATCCAATATGTAGGAATTAAATGACTTATAGAGATTATTAGTGAGCAAATCTCATTTAAGGATGGGAGAAAAAAAAACCTTACACCAATACTTTGGTTGATGAGCCTTTTTGACCCAGGCAAATGCGTTACTGTCGTAGTCCTCTAGCTCCTTCATTGCCTTATTAAAGTGTTCCATATTAGCACTTTGAGTAATGTTTCAGAGCATGTTTTTCAATACCTTGCCTAGATGATGTTTCTTGAAGTTGCAGTACATGTGTTGTACGCAATACCTATACTCCGAATTTAGTAGAAGGTCAGCAAGAGTCCTAGCTAAACCCCGCATATCAAAAGGCAAAAATAAGTAATGGTGAAAGTGGTTTTTGGATTTTACATTACACATGTACTGAACAAGAATCATACACCTTTTGTTAATCTGAAATGAATGTGTATGCGAACTTATTCTGAATCCCAATGTCTTCAATCAGGAGGGATATGAACCACTTTCATTGTAGAGTACCCTCTTTCTCAACAACAGCCCACGCAATTGGCCACCATCCATTGTTGGGATTAACTTTTACTGCAGTCAACAATTGTCCTGGGTACACACCTCTTATGTGACAACCATTAAACCTAACCACTAGTCTGTAATGCTTGAACCATTCTTTCAATGGACCTAAACAACAATATAGTCTCATGAAGACACACTTACCACTCGAGTTCCGAAATAGAGTATGTTCAACCACTATTGTTGAATTGTGGTGTGTCCTTTTGATTTCATCACAATATTCCCAAACCTCAACATATTAATCAGCTGCAGATCTAACAATTGGTTCTCTAACTCTTTTCCTAGCCCTGTATGCTACCACCTTGGAGATTGAGGCCTTATGATCTTCATCTACAGTTGGCCTTATCTCTCTTATAGGCAAGCCCATGTTTGATTTAACTCTCTCTTCATGCCTTAATGCCAGCTATTTTGAAGTCAAAAACCTATTTTTTCGTATATGGTAACAATTCTCGTGTACATCCACATATGTCCTTATAATCAGATCACTGGACTTCCCGTCACTGTCCATTGATGTATAGCACAGCTAGGGGAAACCACTTGCACATTTCACTCTAACTCTATGCCTTTCATTTGTTATGAATCATATGGGCTTCCTCTGCCAAATGGAATAATTCCATATGGCTTCTTTGAACTCAGTTGAGTTGGCAAATCTCTGGCCCAACTTGAATCGTGGTTGCAGCCTTTCCCTATTGGTATTGAAATCCACATACCGAACCTCATGTCCAATGTCATCATCACTGGAGCCTTGGTTACTTTGAAGTTCACATTCCAAATCTTCATCCAAAATGGCACCAATCTGATTCCCGACGCATCATTCTGTTCATTTTCCTTATCTACATTGTCTCTAGATGTCCCTGCACTAATTCTCTGTTCCTTCACCTCGTGGATTGCTGTCCAACCACGCACATTTCCACCCCTCTTTCTGTTGTTGGCCACACCACCATGTTGTTTGCTGGCATTACGATCAACACAATCTGATTGGATCACTTGTGAAGGGTCAAAACAGTGGGCATTCTTCTTGTTGTGTTTTATCATTCTCTGGAATTAAATCCCTTTCGCACTCAAGCATCTCATCGTCATTGTAATAGTCGCCATCAGCAGAGCATTGGTTGTCATCTTCGCAACTACTATCATGATCCTCAACAATGATTTTGGTTTTCCCTTTCGGAGATTGGTCCTTTATTGCCATGCTAAACCCAGCTGCAGAGCTAATTTTTAGGTACGAGATATGATTTAGACAGTAGATGTCAATTATCCTCTTCCCATGTACGTACTGACAAAGTTTTACAATGTCAGAAACTTCACGCAAGTACCTTTGGCCAATGGTCATTGCACTCTCTAGTTCTAAGTAGAAGAAATCAACTTCATAAGTGTGGCCAAGTTTAGTAGCTATTGCTTTGAGATCCTCAATAGACATTCTATCATCTTCACACATGTCCACATAATCAACTTCACCCCCGACATAAGATTTCGAAAATACACCACTTAATTGACCACCTTGCTGTAGTTCAATGTTGAAATAATCACTATCAGAGGTTGCAATTTTCAACACATAATTTTTAACAAATACCATTTACGAACACCAGTCATATGTTCAAATCATATGTTCATATACTGCAAAATATAGCACATTCACACATAATACGTTATTATCATTTTAGTCTTACGAACCCTAAACCTACAAATACTAGCCAATCCCAAACTGAAAACAAATGTTGGAAATAACCCTAAACAATCACAACCCCACAAAAAAATTTCACCCTAATTAAGAAAGATCACATTCAACCTAACTAACAAATTTCACAAATTCCAAGTGATTTAGTGTCATCCACATATCGTATAAATTTCTTGGATCAACACAAGCATCCCGTGGTCTGATTTGCCACGCTATGTTTACCTTCCGTCTACGTTCAATCACTGAAGAAGTTTATGTTTCATAGTGCTAAGGGTGAGAGGTGCTATGCGAGAGATGTAGCAGAGGTGCTATGCGAGAGGGGTGAGAGGTCCTATGTTTTGAAATTGTGTGGACTAACGTTTTTGCCCCTCAAAAAACACGTGAACTGCTCGTGGAAGCACTGCCGTTTGACTTTAACGTATATAATTAACAGAATGACCATGGGTAGCCGGTTTTTATGAGTTGGGTGGTTATTCGGGAAATTTTGTTAGATGAATGGCCATAAGTATACGATTTCAAAAGTTGAGTAGCCGCCAAGGTTGTTTGCCCTTCTTTATTTTATAATGATAAAGCACAAAGTATTGAGAGAGAATTTATGGAGGGAAAGCAAATTTACTTTTTGTACTAATCAATTACAATATAATGATTATTCTAAAGTCCTAATAAGGGCACTTAGGCAAGTTGCAATTTTAATTCAAAATTAATTTTATCTAATTAATTATGGATTTAAAAAAATCAATATGACAAAAGTATAATCTAAAAAGGTATGTAACACAACTTCAACTGTAGTGTTATACATTTTCAAAATAAAAGTACATTAATTATAGAGTTATAACTTTTCAAATTCATCTTATAGAGTTGTTACTTTTCATAAGTGCCCCTTTGTAAAGTTAATACAAGTTCTATTTGTTCATAAACTTATTTTTCCTTTTTATACTTAGTAGAAATTCTAGATTTTGGTATTTGCAATTTCTTTGATTTTATTTTATTATAAAGGTAATTGGCTATTAACCCAAAAGCAAACTACAGTTATTTGGAGATAAATAAAACCTTAATAACAATGTAATCACACTTTAAAATTAGTGTAGTTTACAATCCTTTTAAAGTTTTATTAGCAATAACAAATTATATATTTACATACCTTACATATACATTTTGCATATAATAATTCCTTTTAAATAAATGTATGTAAAAATTTGAGACAATTGAGTAAAACATGCATTATAGTCTCGCACACAAAATTAATTGTAACACTTTTTTATAACACATTTTAATATGATAATGTAATTTATCTCGTTATTTATACTATTAGAATTTCATTTTTATCTTTGTTAATCTTTAATATGAAAATTTAATTTTCTTTTTTAAGTAAATTTTTTTACTTAATTTTTAATATTTCTTTACTATACTCTTTGAATAAAAAAATATTAAAATTATTTAGTCAATCAACAAAAATTCACATTAAAAAGGATTAAAATGAAAGGAGTCTCTAATGATATAAATTTTAATAAATAGTAAGAACATTTACATAAAAATATTAAAATTTATTATAACAGAGAAATATTATAAAGAATCCTATATCATTCTTTCAATTCATCGATACAAATCGGACAAATAGGAACGTTGGAAGCTATGTAAACACAAAGAGGAACTAGTTTGTATTCTTTTTTCTTTGAATTAATTTTTAGATAATTATATTTTTAAATAAATTTACTTTTATGGCAACCAAATTGAGAAGAAATTTTGGTTATTACAACCAAGAAATTAAGTTAAGAAAAGTTAATTATTTATCAAAAAAAATAAAACATTTAAACACTTTTTTACTTATTTCAAATTCAAATTCAAATTCAAATACAAATATAAATTTAAAATTTAAAATTCTCACCAAAATCCTCTTGTATTATTTTAAAATATTTTCCCTCTACCAAATATTTTATTTTCTCTCCAAAAACTTTTTTTTACAAAAAAAAAATCATTATAATTAAATTTTACCTCTTTTAATAATTTTTTTTTTTTTGGAAAAACTGCGATCCAAATGTAGCCTAGTAGCAAGCCTAAAGATTTGAGACTTAACATCGACTGACCTGATGGCTGAAATTGATGCGTTTGAGCCAAAAATACAAAAATAAAATAAAATAAAAACCATCGCTGGCAACCGGCAAAAAAGATCACTATTTTTCCAAACGACAATAGTTCTTTTGGGGGGCTTTCTCTGAAAAAAAAAAAAAAAAAAGAAGAAGAAGAAAGACAATAGTTCTTTTGGGCTTTTGAGCGGGAATTGTTTCCGTTCCAAATCAAGTGCCCGCAGATACTCAAATATCCTAACGGTCTACTTTCCATCACTCCATTCAAAAGCCTAGTTATATATTTGAAATACATATGTTACAGTCGTTTATATATTATTAGGTTCATCATGCTTGTTTTACTTTTCTCCTCTAATTTAATAAATTAATTTGGAGGAGTTCATCCCAAACTTGACTTTCGCATTATACTTTTTAGTTATTAGGTAAATTTAGGTACTCTCTTTCGAGTTTAAGAACCAACTCACTAAAATATTTTTTTCTTTATGAAAGATGGAGGTTTTGATGACTCAAAGGATTCTTCCAATATACTCTATTTGTCCCAAAAAAAAAAAAGAGTTCACTTTGATTAAAATACAACTTTTTATTAGTTATTATGTATAATTTATTTAATACACTATTAAATGTATAATTTTATACTTTTATTCTTACTTTTTAATTTTGAGTATACATAATTATTATTAGTAAGGATATTTTAGAAATTTAGTTAAAAAGTGAATTCTTTTTTTGAGACAAGACAAAATTTTCAAGGTAATTTTTTTTTTTTTTGGACGAAAAGAATATCATTTTTAGATCTAGCTGAATTCATATGTATAAGAGAAAACCTATAAAAAAAAATAAAAATTATTGACGCTAACACATGGAGAGGACTACCAAATAAATAAGAACCTCGGTACTCAAATTGAGTTCAACTCGAATTAAATCCGTTCTGTTCAGTCCCTAACCATTTTAAACTTGTATAAAATGTTAGTTTTGATGTTTTTAACTAGCCAAACTTCATTATTTCATTGTTCATTTTTGTTAGTTTTTAAAGAAATCCAAAAAAGATAATATGTTTCTATTTCTAAAAAAAAATAGTTTATTTTGAATTGTTATAAAAAAAAATTTCCAAAAAAATTATATGATATAATATCTTTAGTATAAAATTTCTTATTTTATCCTTACTTTTAATTTTATTCCACATATAGTTATTATTCGCAATAATATTTTAAGAATTTTATTTAAAAGTGAACTATCAATTGGAACAAAGAAAATTTTAGCAAGCTCACTTTTTTTTTTTGGACAGAAAAAGTAATAAAAAAAATTAGTATTGTCTCCTGTATTAGGCACAACACTTTCCTTTCCCAGTTTTATTTTAAATATCTTTCGAAATTACAATTTCATTATGTCCTAGACATTTTCCACTTTCTCTATAAACTTTTAATCTTTTACAATGTCATCATTGTTTGTAGAAATTTGCAACCTCAATTGGAAAGCGGTAATTAAGCCTAAAGAAAAGATAGATTGAGATAATTAAGGTTCAAGAAAACATAGATTGAGATTTTAAGACACGAACCTACCTATAAATCATTCGGGGAGTATATGGAGTTCATAAAATCATTAAGGGAGTGCATGATTGATTGAGTATAGGCATGAACCACCACCCTATCTCTAAACTGGTATGAACGTTAATTAGTAGATTTAGCATGCTGCATTTATAGTGAATTAAAGTACCATTGTGACATGTGTCATATGTAATAATTAACATTATATATATTTTTTATGATTATATAAATAAGATGCAGTTTAAAGACTAATCTCAAACTTCTAAGAAGAGATAGCGTTTTAAAAAAAAATTATTATGGACCACATTGACTCATATTTTCAAATCAATTATCTTAAGGCTTTTGTTTAAGTGACTTTAATTAATTCCTGTGCGGATTGTTTAAGTGACTTTAATTAATTTCTGCACGGATTGCCAGAGGTTTAAGTTTAGGGAAAATAATTATTAGTGGTGAAAGTTTTAATCAACTTTAAAAAATCCACCTTCAGAGAAGAAAAAACACTGCAGCTTTCAGAGAAGACTGGGTTTCCAAACTGGATTTGTCTTTAAATTCTTCACCAGATTTAGTGAATTTTCATATCATCTCCGTCATCATGTTTTTGATTTTATGACTTAAAGAAATATCACTGAATATTGGCTCGAATTCCGTTCATTCTCATTGGCTAACAATTTGTATAGTCCAAGGAAATCATATAGCCTTTATTGACTAACAATTTGTATAGTCTCATTATTCAATTCAACTGAATTACTATTGTTTCAGTAAAAAAAAAATAAAAGAAAAATTCCGTTTTCTAACTTTTGTATTACAATTCTAAACTCTACTGAGTTGATTGGAATCGCATTCATCCTAAAAAATATAAAAGCAATCGAACCCATGAATTTCTACTCATCTCCCATCAGCGGCACACTTTGACTTCGGAGGACTTTTGACATTATTCGCGAAAGCCATGTTCACTAGTGCGCATTGAACTCTTTTCAATTAAATTATCAATTGAGCCACATCCCTCAAAATAAAAAAATATATTATAGCGTACAGAGCTTATCTAGTATGGTTTATATCTTTTGTGTGATTTTGTAGGTTATTACACAGGGGGCAGAATTTACCCAGTGCGCACTCTTAATAGCGGCTGCGGGTTCTTTAGTTAAGAAAAAAAAATATTATATGAAATAATTAGGTCAAGATTGTTATAAATAAATTTATAATTTGAATTTGGCAGACAAAATTAGATTTTAAAGTGTATTTTTTTTTTAGTAAATAGTTACTTGCATAAATGATACTGCGAGAAAGTGCGTGGACGTATAGTAAATATAATTTTCATTTTGGGACACTCAAAAAATAAAAGGGTGACAATAAATTTAAACGAAGAGAATAATATTTTAGTGTTACATAAATATGCTACTACGTATTAATAATTAGTTATGAATTAATTGCAACCTCTTTGTCCATTAAAAAAGTTTCACAACCACAAATAATGGATTTCCTCAGACTTTGTTGTGCTGCCAATGAAAATTTTCAAAGATAAATGTCGATCGTATCTAGTTATACATTTTCATGTATAGCAGTAATTTATATTAAATACAATTTTATTGTTTAAAAAAAACAAAGAAAATTTCACAAAAAAATGTGTCGTCAACGGTGCATTGATTGCGGGTAGATACTGCTGGTGCTGGATAAGAATTAAACGAGAAGATATATTAATTAAGGATGTGAATTCAATCTCTCGTTTACTTCTTGCCAACAATAAAAGCCAACCGATCGTAACTGCAGCCACATAGATAGTGAGGGAAGGAAATGGCTTACTTTAAATATGGCTACTTTTCCAAAAGAATTTATATGAAACAATATTACCATAAGGGTCTTACTTCCAAATAAAGAAAACTAGACTTAAAAGCACATTCTTTTGAAAAAGTAATTATATACAGTGAAAAATTTTAATTTAATGTGATATTAATGTAATGTAAGTTACTAAATATTACTAATTATTTTGAGGTTTTATTAATTTTTGTAATGTAAGTGTTAATTAATTTTTTTAAAAATAATTAATTATTACTTTTACTATAAATATCATTATCCTTTTCCACGTGAGGTTCTCTACCCTTCAATTTTTCACAACTAGCGTCCAAATAATTTTGACATGGAATTTGTTATTGGAAACAAAGAATCAATTTTACTTAACAACTTTAATAAAGTGGATGTAATTGATAGAATATTGTTGTTAGTGTGTAAGAGAGAGAGAGAGAGAGAGTCTGTGCGTGGTTATTAATTGACGGCATATATTTTCTACCCATGGCGTTTCACCAAAACAAAAAAAAAAAAAAATGGAATTCTATGTATGAAAGAAACAATGTATATGTGTTTTATGTGCATTTATCGACCAATTGAATAAATCACAGTACTATGTACTTCTAACTCTCTAAGATGCCTAGGAGATCTAACAAACTAAGTGAAAGCTTTTCACTTAAGATTCTGCACGTTTAAAATATTTACAAGTAATGAAATCCTATTATCAAACACATTTAACCTAACAATTACTTAATCCATTTTATTAGTTCACATTCAGTGAATATGCCATGTCTCATCAAATGAGAAGAAAAATATATTCCTTTTGTTTCAAAAAAAAAAAAATTTACTTTCAAAATATTTTTTTATTCCAAAAAGTTCATTTTCAAAACGAGTTTTTACAATACATTTACTAATAATGATTATGTATGATCATAGTAAAAAATTAAAGAAAAAAATTTAAAATTATATATTTAATAATGTATTAAATATGTTGTTTTCAGTAACTAAAAAATTTTGTACTCTATCTAAAGTGGGTTTTTTTTTTCCTCCCCGGAGGAAAGAGTATTTGTTTCTTTCTCTTGTCAAGGATTGACAAGTTGTACATATTAAAAACAAACTACAAAGCTACACTTAATAGTTTCTGCATTTTAACTGTTAATATAGTTATGAAACATAGCTTATCAACCTCAAAGTGTCAATAGAAAGGAAAACGTTAGTGATAGGTGAAGTGGTAGTGTACTACTACTAATTAATTAAACTCATTATTACTAAAATGAAAGAAAATATTTTTTTGGAAAAAATTATATATTATTTAGCTTATTGCACCACAAACTTGTAAAAAGTGGCACTTAGAATTTTCTACACTTTAAAGTGCACAATATAGTTATGGAACGTACCCCATTTTGGCTTCAATTTAGCTCAGACGCTGAGAAAAAAATATTAGAATAAACCAAATGGTAGTAATTAATTAAACTCATTACTCAGCGTCGCTTCTTTCCAGCGTCCTTCGCAATTTCGTACTCCATTAATCACGTTAGGTTACTCCATTTAATTATTTATACATTGAAAAGCAACACTGACTGTGTTTATGGACCCAGACCCGGACTAAGACCCGGACCCAAACCCTCACCCTTCCCCCTCTTTCCTCCATCTTACGTGGCAACGATTAATTTTTCACTGATTTTCAGAATCCACTTTCCACTTTGGATAAGGACTGGCCCTCCCCCCACAGTTCCAGTCTCCCCCATTTCGTCATTCCCCCTACCATTCTACATTACCGCCAAAAGCTTATAAATACCCCGTTTTTCCACCATCCTCTCAACCCCGTGAATTCTCTTTGACTATCCTCTACAGTATTATACCAGCAACAATAATGGCCGAAGAAAACGCCAAAAACACATCCGCTTTCCAAGTCCAGTCCCAGTTACCTCTACCGCCGCCGCTTGAGCCACCATCTTCTTCCTCCTACCCACCTCAGCCTGTCCGAAACTTGGTAATGGTGGCGGGCATAGCTGCCGGAATTCAATTCGGATGGGCGTTACAGCTTTCTTTGCTGACCCCATATGTGCAGCTTTTAGGGATATCCCATAAACTGGCACCGATTATTTGGCTTTGTGGGCCTATATCGGGTATGCTTGTCCAACCCATGGTTGGATACTACAGTGACAACTGTACTTCCCGTTTTGGCCGCCGCCGGCCTTTCATCGCTGCTGGTGCCGCTCTCGTTGCCATCGCTGTCGTCCTCATTGGCTTCGCTGCTGACATTGGTCACATGTGTGGTGACCCTCTTGGCAAGGTGACGAAACCTCGTGCTATCGCGGTGTTTATTGTCGGATTTGCCATTCTCGACGTAGCCAACAACATGCTGCAGGTAACATGAGGTTTTGTTTGCATGTCCATATTTCTCACACAGTCACACACTGCCGCGTTCTGAATCTGCTGATTCAAAAACTCAGGCCGCAATCACAATCTCCTGATCGTAGGACAGGCTTTGTGATCACATCTTTTTCATTTTAATTTTTTGATATTATATATATATATAGTTTGAGGTAGACCGGAGGTGGTTGAGAAAAGAACATGGGATCTGTTTGATAGTGTGTGACGTTACTGTGTTATCGGTAAAAAACTCAATTATTTGAACATTTATTGAAAGGAATTTTATAAAATTAATTATTCCGTTGTTGGTCAGTTATCGCTTTCTGTAAAAGTAGTACTTATTTTATGGGACTGAATTCGAACCACGACTTCTCTCCGCATTATTTTGAACCAGAACGTAACTTTTTCTAGCGAGGGAGATTCCTTTAGAAGAGACTGGAACAATAACATGATTTAATAAATCCAAAACCAACTCAGATGTTTGAAAAAGTGTGCATCAAATAAAACTTAAACACAATGCGTCAATCATTATGATTTTTGTGACTGATATTATTTCTACTAAATATTTAACATTTCAAATGGAGACCCTCAACTGATTTGTTTAGTTCATGGTGTTATTTTTGTAAATTTTTCTTTTATTATTTTTAAGTTGCTTTCACGCTACGTAGTTCTTGACAAATATGCCAGCAGTAATTAATTAACGGGGTTTAAGTAATAGTAACAATATTATGTTTATTACAGGGTCCATGCAGAGCTCTCTTGGCGGATCTCTCAGGCGGGAGCGCGCGCCTGACGCGAATGTCCTACGCAGGCTTTTCTTTCTTCATGGCGGTCGGGAATATTTTGGGCTACGCCGCCGGTTCATACTCCAAACTTTACAAATTATTCCCATTTACCCGAACAAAAGCCTGCGATATTTACTGTGCAAACCTCAAGAGCTGTTTCGTAATTTCCATTGCGCTTTTAGTGACCTTGACAATACTGGCCTTGACCTTTGTTCGTGAAATTCCCTTCTCGGGAAATCCCACGGAGGAAGACGACGGAGGAAATGGGAAAAGTAGCAGTAAAAGAGTACCCTTTTTTGGGGAGATATTCGGGGCTCTCAAGGACCTGCCCAGACCCATGTGGATCCTGCTGATTGTGACCTGTTTGAACTGGATTGGTTGGTTCCCGTTTTTCTTGTTCGACACTGATTGGATGGGGAGAGAGGTGTATGGTGGGAAAGTCGGAGAGAGGTTGTATGACAGAGGAGTACGTGCTGGTTCGTTGGGACTCATGCTTAACTCGGTGGTGTTGGGGGTCGCGTCGGTGTTGGTGGAGCCCTCTGCGCGTGTGATTGGTGGGGTAAAGAGGTTGTGGGGTGGTGTTAACTTTATCCTCGCTGCTGGGATGGCCTTCACTGTTTTGGTTACGAAATTTGCCGCGTCCACGCGCCACTCCAACGGGATGCCGGCGGCGGGTGTCAAGATTGGGTCGTTAGCCCTCTTCTCTGTCCTGGGAGTTCCTCTAGCCGTAAGTTTTCCGCCTCTATCACATACTACATATCTATGTACCTTACGTGGTTTCAAAACGGACCTCGGGTTGGATAAACTTTTAAAATTGCGCGTGGGGAAACGCGGTTCAGGTAGAATACAGGGTGATTTTGTAGAGATTATCGTATAAGGCTAAAAGGGAAAAAGAAAAAAAAGTACAAAAAACTATTATGGAATTAGTAGACTATCTTGACCAGTTTGACAGCAACGGTTATATATTATATTGTTGGCTTTTGTTCATTACAAGGAAACGAAAATAAATGCGCTTAGTGCTTACGCATGAAACTGAAGGTTTCCCGGTTCGGTGACCAGAAACATAGGACGTGTTAAAATAATGAAAGTTGGGAGTACCACGTGTAACCTAATAAGACTTGAGGCCTTGCCAAGCCTTTGCCTATTTCTGGGGGAGGGTGCCGTTTTGACGAGGAAATTTTATCCTCCTGAGAACATTTATATCAGGAAGGCAACTTGGCTGTGTGGATTTTGATTTGCTTACAAGTGGACGCCGGCAGTGCATAAAATGGAGAGAGCATTTTGGTTTGTTGGTGTTCATTTACTAATGTCCTCATCCAAACATTAATAATTGTGTCATCAAATTTGCATTGGAAAACGGTCATATGGATAAGAAGTGTTGTCCAGATTTAATTTGTTGGATGTGCCGACACCTTGTTGCTTGTTCATCTTAAAACTCATCGAGTGTAATGATACTAAAATCTCTCTATAGTACAGACCCTGCATGTATATATGTACATTTTATTATTAATATTTTGGTCTAAAATTACACTAGGTACACGAATATAATTTTTTAACAACAGATAAAAAACTGAATTAAAAAAGGTAGAGTTTTAATATCGTTGTGTATCAATAATTTGAAGTGCACTTGAATAGGAAGAAGAAAATTCCATGTGAGAAATTTTAATTAGACTGTTTTATTTTTAGTAGCCTTTGAGTTATATATTAATCTTATTTACTTATTTGTGCAGGTTACTTACAGTATCCCTTTTGCTCTAGCATCTATATTTTCTACCGACTCTGGGTCAGGACAAGGTCTTTCACTAGGAGTTCTGAATCTTGCAATTGTTGTGCCCCAGGTAATTACTCATAATAACGTATTAATTTTGACTATTTGAGCTTGCATTTGACACGGATTGGATGTATTGAAACTGATAGTGACTTTAAAAATAGGCCTAAGCAAAATTGTTCGTTTCTTTCTTTGATGTAGTGAAAGAAATTGAACCATTTCAGGGAGAGGAATCAAGGCACTGTTATTGTCAAAAGAGAAATTGTTGGTTACTATATGGATCTTGCTTCCTATGCACGACTGATTGTTAATCTAGACAACCTCATAAATCCAAAACTATACAATTCAACTGTTTGGATGGTACTTGCCGGGTTCATATGGCATCTTTTTAATTGAGAACTGAAATCTTGTCATCATCCTAAATAGTTCATAACTTCAGAGGGGCCACATTGTTTCCCAAGACGTGGCCATATTCTGAAATTCTTTTATTTTCACAAAAGTAAACAAAGTACCCTCCAGGATTCTATACACAGTCTAGTTCTTGAACACTTGATTTAGAATTTTAAAAAAATTTTAAGTGACCAGTCCCTCGACTAGTTATTTTTTGGGTTTACCATTCCCTTGACTAGTTATTTTGAGCTTTAGAACAAATATTTGAGCTGATTTTGTGTTATGTTGTTGGAAATAGATGCTGGTTTCTCTTCTGAGTGGACAATTTGATGCCCTATTTGGAGGTGGCAACTTACCAGCATTTGTTGTGGGTGCTGTTGCTGCTGGTCTTAGTGGGATAATTGCCCTCACTGTATTGCCGCCTCCCCCGGCGGATATATCAGCACAAAAGACTCAAGCAATCGGTGGATTCCATTGAATTTAAAAATATTTTATTAGGATGAGTTCCTCCCATCTTTTTTTTGTTGTATTTTTTTTTGAGCTGGACATCCTAATGGTGAAAATTCCTACAGATCTGTGTGAGGTTATAGCCTGTTTTCCTGCCTTGTTCATAAGGGTTTTACTTTTTAATTAGGGTGTATAATATTAAAGTGTCCTCTTTGCTACTGCTACTTCTCCAACATCAACGACGTGTTGTTGTATCCAGAAGTTAATTTGTGGCAAGGGAAGATATAAAAACAAGTAGTTTTCGTTCTCATATTTTGCAATTTTTCTTTATCTTTTATATTTTGGGTTATTTTTAATTATCACTCGTTTCTTTTTTGTCTAAATGAAAGAATTGTTTAATAGCGAGGTTAAGGGTACAAAAAATTTGGAAAAAAAGAAAAAGAAAAAGAAAAACAAAAGTGGTGAATGCAATAACAGTTTGTTTGAAATTTATTTTACTTGAAACAAAATAGAAAATGTCAACAGTTCGTCATAAAATAATAATTTTCCCTCAATATTTCCCAAAAATGTGGACATGAGTATTTTTATTTTCAGATGGGTATGGAAATTGGATTGACAAAGTAGACAAATGAATATTGATAATTTCTTCTATATTTTATCAGTTATACAAGTCATGCTACATTAATTTCATATTTATATATATAAGGAAAAAAAATCCAATTTTTGCAAATAATGTATCAAAGTTGCCTCATTTCGTTGATCGAGTATCTATCCTAAACATTAAAATCAATAATTTCTTTATTAATGACAAAAATTATTCCGCGGTTTTCATGAAATATTTATCCATATGCGTACTTGAAAAATGAAATGCACACTAAACATAATGTATCAAAGTTGCCTCATGTCGTTGATATAGTATCTGTCCTAACATTAAAATAAATAGTTTCTTTATTAATATCAAAAATTATTCCGCGTTTTTCATGAAATATTTATCCGTATGCATACTTGAAATTGAAATACTCACTAAAGAACCCCTAATGAATTAGGGCCTTTACTTTGTAGATAGCCTAAGTTTAAGAGACTGGAACCTGTGCAAAATTTACTTTTTGCATATAACCTCAGGTCGATCTTAAATCCGCAAGCTTGGCTAAAGTACTTGAATTTGATTATCTTGGCTTAGTTAATTTGACCAGTCATAAAAGTTTTATAGTTCTATATAAGGGGTTTATTTTGAATTTAAATTTCACTATTAATTTAGAAATTCAAAATATGATATATATTTTTTTGGTTTAATGGTTAGATCCATAGTGTCATGTAGCCAAGTTAGACTTCTCAGCCCTTATAAAGTTAACAAAAGTAGGTTAGATATTATCATTTGGAATAACAAAAAATGCGCCTAACTGTTAATTGAGAGAGATTTTCTTGGTAATTTTGTACCTATAAAATTAGAGTCTCTTCCTACCCCTACTAGCCCCCCAAACCAAAAAAGGAAAGCCAAAGAAAAAAAGCTTACGTAAACAAACTTCTTTTGGTTATTTTTTCTTTCAATTAAAAAATGAGGTAATCAATTGTGAGCGACATGCATTTATGACCAGAAGACACATTGTACCAGTGCCAAACTCGCATTTGCTGGTTTGGCATGCCCTGGAAGCTAGAACATGCATGTGCTAGCTTTAGAAGGAAAATAAAAAATGCACTAAGGAAGTTTGCAATGTCTATAAATGCATCATATTGATATGCCTCTTTTCTGGCTGTATCCATCGCCCCACATTCCAGCGCCGAAAGCTTCCTGGCCTGGAAGAGTTAATGGTACTTTACGCTGTCCGTAGATCTATCACTTTCTATGTTAAGAAGCCTATGCTTCTGCTTGCCCTACCTCATTGCATAACGTGGCATCAGCCCATTGTCTCCGAGGATATAATGACCCACCAAAAAATTCGAGGTTAACGGTAAACAAAAACTTTGACAGACTCTGCCTGAGTTGGAATATTCCATCAAAAATTTCTCCCATCGTCTTCCTATATAAGAGTTTATTTTGATTTGGTATAATTTAAATAAATATATAATTTTTTTATTTTTATCTTATTTTTAACTTCATCATCTGTTATCATTATCAACAAAGATAATGTAAAAATTTCATAGACTTTTTTTAGAATAATTTTTTTCTTGAAAGGAATCTTTTTTTTTTTTAAGAAGGGAAGAAGTACTTGCTTTCAAAACTTTGTATGATAAATTATTCATTTTTCTAAATATTCTAACTTAGTACAATTCCATTCAAATTAAAGTGCAAAAAAACTTAAATAGACATGAGTGCTCTAAATTAACCAAATTATCCTTAATTGATAATTGATCACCTCCTCCACTTACATACATGACCCCATACTTTATTGATGTTCTTAGTTCATTTAAATTTAAAAATTTTTATTATGGAAGCTAAAAATATGGAAAGCCTAACGAAAGGAAAGTTGTAAAGGGAAAAATGAAACTTAAGTAGGTTGCTGGAATATTTAAAGTTTTATGGAAAATATGACATAAAAATAAAGGATAATTTCGTGTATAACATTCAATTTTTATTCACTAAATATAAAATTAGAGCATATTGTAGAAATCAATCGTTAAAAACTATTAAGTTCCAAAATTAAAGATTCCTTGGTTCAAGGAATAAATCTCCTACCATTAGTAGTTTTAGGAAATTTGTTTGTAGTTTATCATAAAAGTATGTAAAGGTTAATAATATTACACGGATAATTTTAGATATAATTAGAAAATGTCAAAATATAACAAAAAATAAAGCATAATTTTACTACTCTAGACTAAAATGCACCTTATGTTGCAGGAGTAATCTAACTTCACTTTGTATTCTCAAATTGCAGCAGCATTTTTTTTTTTGTGCTGAATTATGTATTTTTGAAATTTCCTTATTTTTTATTTTCTTCCACATTTTTAGTTTCGCGCTTCTCCTCAAAACAATAAGCGGAATTTTTAGTTTTCTTCTTTAATCTACACGCATCAATAAATTATGTTTGCATATAAACCAAATAGTATTTTATTTTTTACTTGACTAATTAGATTCTACAGCATATATTTTTGTAGTTTTCCAAGTGCCGTTGCTGCCCTTGCAATTCACCACGATTTCCCAATTTAATGGAGAATGGAAAATTTTAAGGGTGTGTTTGGACAATCATTTTTTATTTGCAAATAAGAAAATTCTCAAACAAAAACAAACTATCCAAACACATTTTTATTTCAAAATTTAGAATTCAAATTTTCCCACTCAAATTCCTCTCACATAATTTTAAAAAATTTTCCCTCTTATTTTTTACTTCCAAAATACTTTTTCTATTAACAAATATCCACCAAAATTTTCACGCATTCTAATACAACTTTTTTCATTTGCAAATAAAAATCCCTTGTCCAAACGCATAGGAATGTAGGCTAAAATATTAAATGTACAATTTTTTATTTTTATTTTCACTTTTCAATTTTTAATCACACATTATCATTATACAAGAAAAAAAAAATTTAAAAATGAACTATTTGTTTGAAATGAAAAAAGTTTTAAAAGTTATTTTTTTTAGAATGATGAAGCATTTAATTGAGAAAAAAAAACCTTAGGAATGCAACCTAAAATATTAATTGTATAATTTTTATTTTTAATTTTTAATTACATATTATTATTAGTAAGGATAATATTAAAAAAAATAAAATTTGACTTTTTTTTCATGAAAAAAATTTAAAAGTATAGACAAATAATTGAGAATGGAAAGACCGTGTTTGAAGTAATGCATATTTACAAAAAAAAAAAAAAATTTTTACAAAACAAATAAAATATTTAAACACTTTTTATTTTAAAATTTAAAATTCAAATTTCCTTTATAAATTCTCTTTACATAATTTTAAATTTTTTTCTTCAAATACACTTTTATTTCTCCCTTCTTCCAAAATATTTTTTTTTATTAAAATTTTCACATATTTTTATACAAAAATTTTAAAGCAAGTCATAATTCAAACATAGCCTTAATTCTAATCTTCAGACAAAACTTTTACCTAATTCACTAGAACCATTTATTTTTGTGAGGTCTTCAATGACACAATTATATAAAATTACGTACTTTTAATTCTTCGAGCGAATGTACGCGAAGGCGCGAGAACACGTATGAATACACTTTTCAGACAGCATCATTAAATTTTGACTGCTCAACGTGTTGTCCGTTCTGAAGCACAAACATTTGTTTCCAAGCGGGCTTTTACTGAAATGAATCACATGAGCTATGAAATAGAGAGTGGAAAGTCATGACTTCAGACTGCACACGAATTTGTGGTCAGATTTAATTTGCTTGTGCTTGCGTGGTTGCTCACTTTGTCAAACAAAACACTTATTATAGTACTGATTGAAGGATAAACCACTATCAATTAACAAATTGGGGTTTTATTGTGATGTAAATAACATCTTGAATGGATATAGGCCGTGAATTATTTGGAAGTAAGAAATGAATTTAATCGTTGTTGATGTTCATATATTGGTGATCCAATCCCACATGGACTTTAAATAGAAGTATAAACAGAATCTACTCTCTTAATTTTAAAATTCAAATTAAATTTCAACTTATTTATTAATAATTATTATGAGTTTTTTTTAATATTTTCTTTTTGTGACAAATTTTTAATATATGCTATCAAAACCCAAAATTAAAAATTAATAACTTAAGTTGTTGAATTAATCATTAACATTACTAACATGAATTATTAATCTAGTCATTGACAAGCTTGCTTAGTATATGCATAAATTACTCATCAATATTTTCTCCCCTCACGTGAATAAGAGATGGGTTCATAGGGAAGAGTACTGGTGGGGTGCTAAATAGGTTTAGAGATTAAAGGACTTGGTTAGAATTTGAATATGATGTGTGGCCTACTCATGAATGGTTTATACTTTTATATTTAAATTGTATTTCAAATTATTTATTACTAACTATTATAGCCTCTTTGTATATTTTCTCTCTATGACAAATTTCTAATAAAAATAATTACTCGTTAGAGTTATGGTATAAGACATTAAGCCATATTAATATAAAGGGTTTAAGAATTTAGTGAAAAAAGAATGTTTTTCTATGAGTGAAGAGTGTAAATTTAGAGAAGTATTCTTACTCACATGAAGAAAAGTAGAATTGAATACCTTTTTAAACTAATTCTCTATTTGGTGCATTCAGATGTTGGATATCAGTTGAAGGTACAGTCAATTAGTGGTACATCCTATTTTGTTATTTTCATTGATGATCATTATAAGAAACTAGAGGTTTATACATAAAAAACAAAACATCAAGTGTTTGAAATTTTAAAGAGTTTCAAATTTTGGTTAAAAGATAAACCACAAAGAAGTTGAAGTGCATCTAAACAAATAAAGTTGGCAAGTATATTATAGGAAGCAAGTTATTAGACATTAGAAAACTCTTTCAAAAATACTTCAGTTGAATGGTTTGGTTGATCAAATGAAAATGACAATAATTGAGAGAGTTAAATGCTTATTTTTTGATTCAAAATATCAAAATCGTTTTAGGATGAGGTATTGTATACTATTACTTATGTCATTATCTAATTCTCAGTATTGTTTTATAGGGTGATGTTCTAAAAATGTCTAAACTAGTAAAAATATCTCTTATGATCATTTGAGAGTATTGATTGCAAAGTTTTTGTCCATGCTCCAGAGGATTAAAGGTCAAAATTGAATGCAAGTGTTAGAGTGCATCTATGTTGGATACCATGATGAGTTTGATTACATGTTTTATGATCTAATAGAAAAGAAACTTGTGAAAAGTCGGTGTGATTTCACGAGAACCAAAACATTGCTGACAAATTGAGAAGTACAATCCAAGTATAATTTCATTTTAGAAAACATCTATCTTTTTGTTTTAGATATAAATATATGGATATGAGATATTATTAGATACGTGACATGTTGAATGAAAAATTGGTTGAACTTGAGATGGTTCACACAAATGAACACAAATGAGAACGATGTTGATATATTAATCAAATCATTACCAAGATAAAAGTTTGATACGTTGCTCCCTTGTTAGAATGACAAGTTCCTCTATATAGCCGAAAGGGTTGTGATTTTTTTTTTAAACAACCACGTACATATGTGTTTGAGGACAAGCAATATATTTCCCATGGATTCTTGAAATTATTTGATTTGATATAAAATTTCTTTGTTTTGATATTATTATTATTTTTTGTCCATGAACAATAATTTCCGTAAATTAACAAGTAGATAATACATCAGTTTCAACCACGTGAAACAGAAATTGATGCATATTGTGGCAGTAGCAAAATCAATATTAACAATATTTTTGTTTCCCCATTTTTAGTTCCTAGACAAGCAATTTGGTGCGTATGTACTGTGTTCACGTTTTGTAAGATAATTTTTATATTTTAAAAATAATTTTTATTTTGCAGTTATTATTTTAAAAAATATAAAAATACATTTGAAAACATAATTTATATGCGTATATAATGCAGGAAATTTTGAGATGCATGTCAGTAAATTATACCGATGTCATACTTTGCAACTAAATTTGTTTTTTCTAACTTTTGATGACTCCTCAATTTAAAGTGGTGAATTCTAATTGGATTTTGCGGATGAATGAAATGGAATGCTCTCAAGTAAGGATGGTGGTGGGTCTAGAGAGACAGTAATGATGAAGCTAGGGATGGAGAAGTGGGAAATGGTGGAAGCAATGGAGGGATGGTGACAAATAAAAATTGGAGGAGGGGAGATGGACATGGTGCAAAAGAGGTGTAAATTAAGGTGGGAATGAAAAGTAAGGATTCACGACTGATATAATGAGTTTGTGCCTAATTATTTGACTATTGTAGATATCGCACATACAAGGACAATGCCAACATGCATACAGTGAGTTGTACTAGTTAAAAAGTTGATTCACACTAGGTAGGATAATATCTTAAAAAATTTGATTCTCAATCTTAGGCTTCCCATTATCTAAGGGGACAAACTTTACAATGTTGTACAATCAAAGTTTCTGGGAACATATTCAAAGTGACAATTACGAATGAGCAATGTATCTGCGTGGAGGATTTTTAACCATTTTATTCTGTTCAGTATTTTCAAAAGTCCTCTCAAAACAATCTCGTTGTGCATCTTTTTACTGTTTAATAGTGGGGAATTATTGGTTAAAAAGTATTCGAGAACCCTGCACTTTGGATAAAATTTCCAAAAGTCGGCACTTATGTTCAAGTAGAGTTGTTGAAGAATGATATACCTTTGTTATAGGACTGAATCCTAATTAATGAATCATTAAAGTGATAAATAATGGCAATCTTAACGCTATGGATCAAATCAAGTTGTTCGTTGTCAATGATGGAAGCTCGAATCTGAAAACGATAACGAGTAAGGCTAATTGGATTGGCACTTTCATTTTTGTTATTGACACTTGTGGTTGATTGCAAAAGGTAGAAAATCTTGTCAATAAACATGCTTTTTATGACCAAAGATGATTTTTTTTTTAAAATAAGATCCCAATATCATCATCCTTATAATGATTTGGACAATATAAAAAAGAAAGTAATTATATAATAATAAAAATTCGTTTTAGTCTCTTAAACTCTCATGATAATTATATATTTTTGGTTGCTCTTACTTCTTCGTCTTCTTCTTCTTCTTCTTTTTTTTTTTTTTAAATCACTCACTCAAATATATATCAAGAGTATATACTAATGGTGATTCTATCAATTATAACCCTTGAGACTTTTTGATTCTATTAATTTTAAGGTGATATTATACACACATTGTATCTTCAATTGTTCTCATATTTTAATTAATTTATTTTCTTTGTTTTTTTTGAGAAGAACTAGCAAATATCCATTGCCAGCTTTTTAAAACAAGAAACAGGGTATAAAGAGATAGATCAAAAGAAAAAGAAACTAATTAAATATTCATGGTGTGGATACTATTATTCCTGAAGTTAATGGAATAGAAAGCATAAATGGTAGTACCGAACTAAATAATGATTGGGTATACACTTTTGTCAGTTGAGTTTGTGATTAAAAACAATTTTAATAACCTCTAAAGTTATTTATTCAATATATATCTATATATATATATATATATTTCCCCTCCAAAATACTTTTTTTTTTAAAACTAAGTAGTATTCAATTTCTTCCGATTAGCATAGTTAATTAATTAAGAAGGGGAACGTGCAAAATATGGACTCAGTAAGCGCACAAATTATGCAAACTTTTGTTTTTTAAAAACATAGGAATTAAATTTCGAATTAAAAATAATTATTTACGTAAATTCTTACAAATATATTTCATATTTGCATTAAAGTAAGGAAATTAGAAGTATGAGATTGACCACAGTTCTATATATAACAGTAAATTAGTATCAATTTAAACTCAAATTTGAAAATTTTATTTTCTAAATTTCTTATATACCTTTAATATTAATCTATCACCACTGTCTCTTTACATTATTAAATTATTATTTTTATTATTTGTATATCTCTACAAATTGTAAGAAATAATTATTTATTTAAATCTCTTGTATTTTTTTTTAGTTATTAGAATTTGATGTAATAGTCATAAAATAAAGAATTATTTTGGTTATTATGATTTGGTGTAATGATTGTATAACTAAGAATTATATGCATTAGACTGAACTTAAATTATTTAAATGGAATGAAAAAATAAGTATAATAAAATATTGTAACATCTAAACTTTGTATCTATTTTGGTGAGATGTTATATTTTTAAATTGTGTAAAGAATTGTTTAAATTGTATCCAAAGTTTGTTTATCATTAGTTTTTATTAATCTTTTTGTCACACTAATTAAATAAGAAAAAAGTAAAGGGGCCTACTTTGTTAAACTTTAGAGTCCATTTTGTAATTAAAACAAACTTCAAGGGATTAAATGTAATTTAAATATTATAGTTTAAAAAGTAGTTTAGGAATTTCAAACAAATTAACCATTGACTTAGTCAAAAGTCAATTGTCAATGTTAATCAACTATCGGTAAGGAGTTAAATGTTATTAATTTATTAAATATAAGAAGGTATAGGTAGTTTTCTCAAATCTTGAAATTCGATTAGTAATTTTTTCAAATTACAGTGATAATCAATATAATTCACCAAATATTAAATTAAGCAGTTCCCTAAAGCCTCCAAGTTTGACCAATCTCTTGTTCCAACCACTTATCAAAAATACTGAGTTTAAGTCTAACTAAGCTGTTGGCTTATTGGCTTTCTAAAATCCTTGCTAACTTGGATTTCCGAGTGGCAAGACTAGCTCTATCTTTCCATGACATAAAAGATTTAACTCAAGCGATGGACCAAAGTAGAATTTGGCTCTTGCAAGACGAGATAATTCTACTCTAGAGGGTATTAAACATAATAATTAATAAGATCAGAGTAACTTAAATACAATGTTAAAAGACAAAAATTAAAGTGTGATAGATGTCTAAACTAGAGCTAAAGTTAAAGTGACTCAAACTCGAGGAACAAAGAAAAAAGAAAAGGTACTGCCTAATCCAATTTCCTAGAGAAGCTTCATTAACTTCTTTAAGTAGGTAAAAGACAATAAACGAAAGAAGATTATAACAGAAAAACAATTTGAGAAAAGACAAATCGATACTTCTCTATTTCTAAAAGGAAATAGGGGAAAGGAAGCTTCAATGATGTTCAAATACATAAGTCATCATAGAAACAGTATCGGAAGAGAAATAAGTCATCATTCGCTTAAAGGGTAGTTTTCCTTGTTTGAGTGAATTGCTTTGAGCTAAAACTTAAAAGAATTTAGGATCTTGTCAGGAAAGCTAAGATTAATAGCATCTGTATTTTGAATTAAAGATCTTGGCACGGTATCTTATTGTTCGGTAATTACTATCAAATGCGCGTCACCCTTTTTGAGGATTAAAGTAAAATAAGTTTATACTTGTCTTTAATTTTGTCCAAGAGGTGCACAAATCTTGTCACTTGCATTATCCGTAGAAGTGCACAATTCTTAGAAGAATTTCCAGATTGAATTGGCAGAGGCCAAAGGTACTCTAAAATTGTTCACCAAAAACGTGAACTTTTTTGGGTATGAATTCCGCCTACATATGTACAAGGAGAGAGGTGCGTAAGCCTAACCTCAAAATTCCGCCTCTGTATATATAGTTTGTGCCTTTATGACACAAACGAAATAATTCAAGGGAACTTCAATTTGGTGCAAGAAAAATCAAGCCCTTATCATTTTATTCCACATTCGACTGAATGATCTGTGCACTTTATTCAGGAAGCCATGCGCCCATCCTGGATCACAAAAACAACAGATGTGACGGAACTCAAAAGAGTGGCAGACCAACATAAATGTTAGTCATGTACTTGTTACCATTTGGCAAATTCTTCTCGGATTAGACTGCTTCTAACTGTAACTTCGTCAAGTGTTTTGGGATTCTGTAAACTCAGTTGCAAATAAAATATAAAAACAAACATTAGTTGATGATGAAAGCTAATGGCCTTTTACAGTATCAGATTCCGAAAAGGGTTGGGCTGTGGGGTGGGCATAGAGTTGAAATCATGTAATTAAATAATTGAGGAGCGAGCATTGATTAATTCCCCACAACCCACCAGCCACCAGCCACCAGCACCACTAATACCTACAATTTTTAAACATAAAGAGAGCATAAATAATTGCAGCATGGGTTTTAGGGTCTCGCATCACCATGGAGACTCTGACTTCGGCCATAGCAGCTTAAGTTGGGTTTTTGTTGGGAAAAGGTAGGATTGGACGACAAGATGGGAGAAATTATATTAGGAGTTTCTAAATTCGAAATGTTTAGTTATTTTAAAAAAGAGGGTTAGGTTATAATCGCGGTGGCTTGCTCAAAATCTTTTTATTTTGTATTTCTAATATTTTCTCCTTGCCAAGGCCAACTTTGAGATGGTTTGTGGGTTTAGTGTACATTCCCACTGTTTAAATTGTTAGGAAATTAAAATTTTATCATTTTATTATTCTATCACTTTACGTGGGAAACTACATTTTTCCGTAAAAAGTTGTTGAGTAATTCATATTTTGTATTTTTTTGGTCTAGAAAAAAGTTTATTTTGAGTTGAGTATAAATTTTTTTAATAATTAGATACCACACATTTAATGAATCATTAAATGTATAATTTTACATTTTATCCTTATTTTTTTAATAATGGCCATACATAATTATTAGTGGTAAATGTATTAGAAGAATTTTATTATATTGGTGAATTTATTTTTTGAACAAAAGAGAGATTTTAAAAATGGAAGAGGGAGTACTAATTTATTTTTGATTAAAATATTGTGTTCTTAACATGTTTATTTTGTATGTTATTTTCCCCAATGGACATAAATCTTACTTTCTACATTTTTTTTGGCCTTTCCATGCACGATAAATATTGCAAATATTTTCCACATTACTTTTTATTTATTTATTTGCATTTGTGTTTTTGATTTTGTTAAACAAGAAATCTGACCCTGGTCAAACTTTATGAATTTTACGAAATCTAACCAAAATGGATTTCATCAAACTTTATGAATTTTATAACCATGGTCTGTGCTATCCCCAATGTTTTAGCCCAACAAGTCAACAAAATATGACGCTTGGATTGAAGGAGCCGAATTTCAATACAATGTAGGCCGAGATCACCAGCAGCCTAATTGGATTAAAGCTACCCAATATAAAAACACGAGCAGCCTAATTTAAAATTGAATCTAGCAACCAATTCAAAGTCTAAAGAAAGGCAGCTCGAAATTCTAAAGTTTTGATGATTCTACGTCAACAAAGCTATACAAGAAGACTACGATCCATGTTTCACTAGTCTAAGACTAGGGTTTAGTATTGTAACAAATGAGATAGGGGTCAACATTCCACTATCACATTCTTCTCCTTGGCATTTAATTAAGACCAAGGAGATCATGTAAGCCTTCATTGGCAACTATTTTGTACAGTTCCTTTCCCAATTTCAATGAATTTTAACTATCGTTTCAGAAAAAAAAAAAACTATACAAGAAGACAACTCCGATTAATATGGGAGTGTGTTGTTTCGCATTGAAAATTCCTATTTAAAAGAATGACTCAGTGAAGGTAATATCTTAAATTTCACGATGTAAAAATCGCCTATTCAACAAATCCAATCAAAAACTAATCATGAGTCCGATTCGGTTTTTGTTAAAAAACCGGCATAAAAAAATCATCCAAGACCCGGCCAAACTGGTTTGACTGGTCAAAATTGGCAAATCCTGGTCAAAAATTTTATTTTTGCATAAAGTAATTTTATTTTTTTAAAATTATAATTTGATCATAAATTTTTATAAAACTTATTTTTTTAGTTATAAAGGTTTTAAATTTTTTAAAATTAAATCTCTTAAATGTTTATATAAGAGAATTCCTATAATTTTTACATATTCTTAACTTAAAATATTTTTATATCATTTTTTCACAAATTTATTCAATTATATATTTAAATTTCATAAATTTATGCTAAATTTAAATTTAACCACATTAAAAATACTAAATAATTTATCTCTAGTACATTTGTATTTAGTATTAATATTTTTATAATTAATTTATACATATTACATCATAATGACATTGTTCAGTTTTTTATTATTGATTTGACCAGTCTGATCCCTGACCCTTTAACGTCACCGGTTCGTACTCTAGTCCAATTCTGGCAACATTACTTAAATTATGCAATAACAAATTCGACAAGATGTTAAAGTTTAATCAATTAAATTTAGAGGCTATTTTTTAATACCAAACCGCAAATATTTTTGACAAACCAAATCGAAAAGCGTCTTTATCTCACACCTCACTAAGATGCTTTTATTACTTTCTTTGCCCTATGAGAATATATTACATTTGGTTCTTTACACATAATCTTTATTTATTCTAAAATAACTAAGATTTGATAGTCACATTCTATTCGAAAAAGCTTTTCTAAATAAAATATACAAATTAACAAATAACAACTTACCAACTAGTAGTAAAAATTTAATTCCCAAGAGAAAGTCCTTTAAACATTTGTACTACCGAGATTAATTGTATTATTGATTTCAAAAATAAAAATTTATATAAAAATTATATGTTTCACTGCAATATAATTTTTTTGCTTTTATCAAACTACCCCATATTTTAGGATAAAATAATAAACTTTGTATCATTTGAATTCATGTGTCCAATTTTATTAAAAATTGCAAGTCAATTCAGTGTTAACACATTTAGATCTATCACTAAATCAGATTTAGTAATTTAATAGCTCGAAACTTTAAACTTTAGATTTTAGTTTTTATCAAATGGAGTAATATATTAGATTCGTATTTAATATTTCAATTCTATAAAAAAATAGATTCTAAAGTTGATTAATTTCCCACATTGCCTACCCTAAATCAAATTTTACATGAAAGCAATTCGAGTACTATCATGAGTTTGAGTTTTTATAAAAATTTTTGATATCGTAGAGATTATGTATAACGCTAACATATAGTTAATTTTCATTCTCATTGTCATTGATAATGTTGGACAAATTTGTAAGTCAAAGAAATTTTGACTAGTTCTTCAAAGAACTCAATCCATATTTACCTATTTGTTTTAAAATTGGCAATCACCAAAATAATTCCCAATGGACAAGCGACAAATTTTACTTTTTTACCACAATTTTTATCAATGTGATTGCTCCTCCACAATTTTCAAATTTTTAACAATACTTTGAAACTTCACAGTGTCCATTCACAGAATTCCACCACTATTTTCCAATTTAATAATGCTAATTTTTAGATTAGAGATCCTTAGGAGTTTAATTCCAAATTTTAAATTGGATAATTAACTGAATCAATCCCCATAAAGTAGAAAAAAATATTGTATGCATTTATTGTATTTTTATTTTTAGTATATCAAATCAATCACATAAATTTTTTTTTGTCCCCCAATTATGTAAATAGGCTATCATTCCTAAATTATAAGTTGTCTGCCTGTCTCTCCTAATTATATTTGGCTGCACAATCCTACATGGTGCAGTAGATGTATGAAATATATATATTTTTATAAACTATCAATGCCATAGTTTCTTTTGACATTCGTGTTCATGTTGAAACTCACCAATATCTTTTCTAACTTGCTATGGTTACTATTGCTTCTCCAAAATTTTAATTTCTTCATTAGGCAAATTTGAAATTCTTTTTTTTGTGCAATATCATTAATTTTAATTTCTTACTTTTGTTTAGCCGAATCAGCTATTTCTTATTTTTTCTTAATTAAATCAATACTTTTTTTTAAAAAAATTTCACTTACAACTTCTTCATTCCAAAAATAAATCAAAAAAAGTATTTCCATGGTCTCACAAATGAGAAAATTTTTAGAGATAACCGACAAAAACATCCCTCACAATTTTTCTAATAACCTTTTTTTATCATTCACATTTAAAAAGATGAAAAAATGTCCCTAACATTTTATTAGTGTACTTTTTTAGTTCTCTATCACAATTCTATTTAATTTTTTGTTAAAATGACAGTGTTAAAATGACAGTGTTAAAATGACAGTGTTACTATGACCAAAATTTGACGAAAAATTGGATAGAATTGTAACGAAGGACTAAAAAAGTACACTAATAAAATGTGAGGGACCTTTTTTTCATCATTTTAAATGTGAGGGATAAAAAAAATTATTCGCCAATTTGTGAGGGAATATTTTATCAATTATCTCAAAATTTTATTAGATTACTATAGTTATCTCTATATTGAAAAGAATAATTATTCCTACTATAATTTTGGCAGCTCCCATGATATTGCTTTTTGAGATTTTGGCCTTGTATGTTAGATTCATAATACTGAACAAATATCTTTTTTCTCCTCACTTTAGCATTTTGAGCTGGTAAAACTTTTCTTACTAGGTCATTCTCTAATGAAAATTTCCGTTAGTTCATTATTTATGAGAAATTAATGGACCTTGCAATTCATCAATAATCAAAGTTGCCAATGCTTTTGTCACCATAATCACCACCCGAATACGATCAAACATCACACGTAGCAAAGAATTTTCCACAAAAATTTTATCAATTAGGATGTACCTTTTAACTTTCGCTTTTTATTGATCTCCAACAAGTGAGACAAATAACCTTAAATCATATCAATTTTTTCTTTTCAACACAACAAATTATTCCTTAAACTCTATGTATGTCTCTATATATATTCTCTACAATATGTTACAGAGGTGCAAATTATACCAACAATTGATAGATCAAATGCTTGATGTATTTGTTATATACCACCAAACTTCTATTCCTCATTATTTTGACAACAATATCTTTTCCCAATTCTTCTCACATAAATTTTGACAAATCAAATGTTTCAAGATGGATTTTTATCCAAATTCCCCAAGAATTGTACTTTTCATTTCCTATGATTTTTTGGATAGTACATACAATATTGCAATTAGCCATGACTAACAAACAACAATTGAATCTTATTAAGTATATAATAAAAGTGGCGATTTTGGTACTATTTACATTTGGGCTTGTCCATCATGTGTTATGTGCATGTTTTATTTTTTATTTTTTATTCACGTTTTGGTTCGTCCATCATGTGCTATATGCATTTATTTTCTTTTTTTTTTGGCTAAACCAATGTTTGTCAATATTAGCACGTCTATCACATGCTATGCGCATGTCCTTTTTTTTTTTTTAAATCGATACTGTTCATGTTTTAATTCGTCTATTATGTGCTATGTGCGTGTCTTTTTTTTGGCTAAACCAATGTTTGCGAATGTTGGCACTGTTCACATTTTGGCTCGAGGTCTGACATTTACTATTGTCAAACTTAGTTTAAATTTGACCAACTCCCTTTCTGTATAATTTCCAACTTTCTTTTCTTGAAACTCTATGTATTCTTGATAGTATATAACAAAGGCGATGAAGGTACTATTCACATTTTGGTTCATCCATCAAGTGCTATGTGCGTGTCGTTTTTTTTTTTAATTTTAATGGATAATGTTCACATTTTGGTTCGTCCATCACGTGCTATGAACGTGTCTTTGTTTTGTCTAAGCCAATGTTAGCACTGTTCATACTTTGTTTTGTCCTTGTCACATGCCATATGCATGCCTTTTTTTTAATTTTTTTTTTATTTTTGTCTGGCCTTCTAAAATGACGTCGTTTTAGGTGTCAACCCCCAAGAAAATGATGTATTTTTTATTTTTGCTTTTGTCTTAGATCCGGAATTCAATCCTAAGATCTTGAACTCATAACCTGAGATGATGGTTGTACTTATCATCTTATTTCATATTTTCCCCCCTCAAACCAATGATATTATATAAGCATATTCATTTCATCTCATCTTAGCGAATACAATTGATCTCATCTTAGCACATACATGTGATTTGATCTCAGCACATACATATGATCTTATCTCAGTATATATCTAATCTCATCTCAGCAGATGCATCTGATCACATTTTAGCAGATATATCTGATCTCATCTTCTTTATTTCTTCTCTCACGACAATATGGGTACTATTCACATTTTGGTTCGTCCATCCTGTGCTATGCGCACGTCTCTCTTTTTTTTTTTTTTTTATGGGTATTGTTCACATTTTAGTTTGTCCATTGTGTGCTATGTGTGTGTCTTTTTTTTGGTAGAGCCAATGTTGGCACTATTTATACTTTGATTCGAGGTCTGACCTATACTACTGTTGGACTTAGTTTAAATTTGACCAACTCTCTTTTTGTATACTTCCCAATTCTCTTTTCTTGGAACTCTATGCACTCTTGGTTTGGGGGGCTATTTTTCTTTCAGTTTGTATAAGTGTTATCGGCATCTCATAGAACCAGTTCATCTCTATCCCAAGGGATTCTATTTTTACAAAAAAAAAAATCTTTATTTCCTATGATGGTGTGTTGTTGGTTTTTCTACTTTGTTCCTAGTTCACAAAATTTGGAAACAACATCTAGATTTTATTACTTTTATATTGTTAACAATACATAAAATTTTATCAAGTTAAATAATAAATTTTAATTTGTTATACAATAACATAAATTCATACATGCAACATAATTATAAATTAACATTTATATGCCTAAATTTTAAATTATTAATGCTACTAAATTATTCTCTAAATAAAATAAGATATAGTAATTAAAAAAACACATTTCTGAACAGAATAAAAACAGACCATGCATGGCATGGTGTAAACTCCCTAGTTTTATGTGAAATCTTCAAGAGTCTCTTGCTAATAATACACTTATGAACTTTTTTTTCAATCTTTTCCAACTAGAACTAATTTTTGAATCAATAAAAATAGCGTAGTAGAGTACCTAAGGATTGAGAAATAACAATTTAATATGGCTTGCTCCATTTTCTTCTTCCTAATTAATATAGGAAACTCTTTGTTTAAACTATGAACCCAACATTCTATTTCTTCATACTAATTAACACATTCATATCGAATTCCCATTTAAGCCCAAGTCTAACCCTTCATAGATTTGTGGCTTTTTCTTCCTTATCTAAATAACCTTAGATCAACCATTCATGATCTGGCTCCTAACACCAAATCTGCTTAGCGTGTTGATTATGGTTCTGATGGTAATTGTTTAGATGAAAAATCATATGTACAAGCTTGATGCAATGGAAGCAATAGTAAAATTAATTAAGATAGCAATTTAGCAAGTTCTGAAGGCTTAATTATACATAATCTGGAGGTTATTTCTCAACACTAAGTTTTACAAGTTTGTAAGGTTGCAAGAAAAGTTCTATCGTGATTTTTATCAAGTAGTCAAAGATATATATGATGAAACTCCTATGGCAAAAGGAGCAACTATTAAGGTTTTAGATGATTTGTTTCAAAAACTTTAGACTCAACATAACTTTTTGGAGAAAAGGTTGTTTTTTTTAGGGGTGATTTTTAGTTTGAGACTTCCACTAGTACATAGAGGGACTAAGTTAAAAAACACTATAGCTATATGTCTCTCATATCTAGTCATTACTTGGGAAATTATCTTACAGAAAATATGAGAGTTGTGTTAGATCTTGTTTTCTCTAGATTTGATACTAAAAATTAGTAATAGAAGTGAGAGTTGCTAGTAGGATGATATTGTTAAAATTTCTGCTTCGATCACGTTGAGAAAACAACTCAAGGAAAAAAAAATAACAATTTACCATTTAAAAACACAAAAATTTAATGGAAAATAAACAATCCACAAAACACGAGTAACGTAGGGATTTAACAAAGTTTAACTTAATTTCCGTAACTATGTCTATCAAGAGAACCAATTCTTTGTTATGAGAGAAAAATCTATACCAGAATTCCTTTATATCCCTAGTCTAAAACCCTGGTTTATCTCTCTGTAGGAAACCAAGTACATCATACAATGGAATTTTAAAATTTTAGTTTTCTCCAGAATCCATACGAAGTGAAATCAAATCGGGATTTAGGGCTTGTACCTTAGTAGTATCGGTAGAGTTGTTTTACGAAGATCGTTGTTTGTTGAATCACTAGCAAAACCAATTCAGCTTTGCCTCTATGGTATCCACACGATCGAATTTGGTTTTCTTAATTTCGGATTTCATTAATTGATAAATCCAAAACTATTTTGGATTTATTAACACTAAAACCAAACACATTTAGTTTTAAATCTGAATACTATTTTAAACCGAGAAACCCTATAGAGTCCTATTCACATTAGGATTTTTGAGATTAATCAAAATTCATCATATGAATATTACACTCCTTTTGGATACAATCTAAGTATGTGACCCAATAGATTTTTATAATGTTGGCCATGACATAAAATCTATTTTATACCATAAGTAGTGAAGTGTCTAGCAACACATCAAAGCTACCCAAATTATGAGAATGTTAGTAATTTGACATTACTTATCGTGTGATAGGTGTTACATGTAATTCAATCCTTTTGCCCTAGATACCTTAATTGAACATGAGCAATGGAATGTGTCACGCTCGCATAACTCAATCTTTGCATTTCTTGATTCTCGAGTAGACTCATATAAGCAAATAAGCCCAATATCACATATCGACTCATTTGAGCACGGCCATGCATTTTATGGTCTCACTAAATCAAGAGGCCCAAATATATCACTCCCATTATATAGGAGGGGTAAATCCTATTTTGATCATTCAACATCCCATAACATGATTCATTGCATATCCAATTGCTACTTTTATAGTTCACCTTGTTACGAGTAATGTTTGATAGTATCAAAACATGCAACTCAAGATCATTAGGAATATGAATCTAATTGGGCTCATCTTTATCTTCTTTGACCAAAGTAGGCAGCTTATCTTCACTCAAATGTAACACCCATTCACTAAAATCTTTAGAAGATTGAGCAAATACTACATCTAAATTATTGTGATTCAATTGCATATTTATAGATAATGTATATTTTTTGTAATTTGACCAAAGTGAATAAGAATCATAAGATCAATCAATTGAAGCACTTTATAATTTCAGTTCTACCTTCTTTGAATACCATAGCAAGAATTTGTCTAAAATCACTGCCAAAAGAACAGTTACCACCAAAAGCCTTATTTTCCAAGTTGCTATAGTCAAAACACATAATATCCCTAATGTCCTATCAATTGCTTCAAAAATATTTTTAATATGCACCTCATGGCTATAAAGAGCTAGTAATACACAAGCAGCGAATAGGACCCAAAACTTAACTTGCAAAATCACTAAAAACAGCAGAATTTTGGACCGATGAATGAAGTGTCACCACAACTTAGGGTTCTATTAGATTGACAAGACTCAAAGGTGCCACAGTTGATCAAGTTTGATAAGCCCATTGTTATTTGAAAGAACAAATAGATTTATTTACTCAAACTCTCAATGACGTAATGTCACAAAATTCTTCAACTTTTCTCTTCATCTCATGGCCAAATGACTTATATTTATAAAGTACAAGTTGTCTTGAAAATGTAACAACTAAAATTCTAGTCTTACTCTAATACCTAAGGGGCAGCCAAGAGTCTTAAAAATAAAAAGGAAACAAAAACCCTAATTCCAATTAGATTTGGCCATTTAAGTCTTCTTTCAAACTTACAAATTTGGTTACTAAACATAAGGACAAATTCTGCCCTAACATAATACAATAATTCCACCAAAAAATAAGACAAGCAAGGGCTGCTTCTTAAGGCTTATTTTCAGCCATATTAATAAAATAGCTAATACTAATAAAATATTAATGCTAATAAAATAACTAAACACTTGGCTTACTAATACACTAGAATTCAGCCAAGACAAAACTAATGTTATTCAATTTGGAATTGCAATAGATTAACGAGTTGCAAGTTTTGGCTGCATGCTTGAAGAGTTTGGAGGTCATGAAGTAAACCACTTAAGATTTCTTGAAGACGTTTAGACCTAACTCTCGTCATCGGGCCCTAATATGTCACGACGGATCGAATGTTTGGCGAGTAGGTTGAATGGCTCTTGGATTCCCATCAATTTCTATGCAACATAACAGTTTCATCCTATATTACTATGACAAATTAACTTTGATAGTTGTGATCTTGGTTAATTGTATATGTGGAATCATCATCAATAACGATTAGAATATTGAGTCTTGAATTAGCTGTTTTTTCTCTTGGTAGTAAAAGAGATGCAATGCCAGATGAATCTATAACTAATTCAATCTTTCCCTCAGAATGTAACCGAGTGATAATAATTTTCCATAAATATGTTTTTCATGTTTCTCTACCACCATAAACAAAAAATAATCCACCATTGTTACTTTGAATAGCATAAATCACATCATTGTATACTATTAATCGTTCAGGGTTCAATTCGTCATATAATTTTGTATGTTATTTTGCAAAAATCACCTCTATTTTAATTCAACTCTTATGTTATTAATCTATTATGAAGTTCATTTACCTATAAGATTTCTAGAAATTGGAGAGTAGAGAATGTTGGTTTTGTACTAAAGCCAATTAAATCTAAGATTATAATTTGTTATTTATTGCCAAGTGATTAAGAACCTAAAGGGCCACACACATAAATAATTTGTTCTTGGTTAAAATGATTAAATAATTATGTGATAATTATGGAGGTTAATTTGTAAAATAATTAACCTAAAAGATCTCCTATAAGATAAGTTGTGATAAGATAAAATTGTTTTATCTTAATAGAATTAAAATTAGTTTTAATTTTATTAAAAGAATTCTATCACGATAGAATATCTAATAAGTCTGTTAGACAGTCTAACAGATAGATAGAACTTACCTTTTAATAGAAGACAGACGCCAAGTTCCAAATAGAGCGTACATACATAATTTTTGACGTACCAAAAATTTGCTACAAGACGAGAGAAAAAGTTCTTCTTTTGTTTTGTTAGAGTTCTCTTGTACTCTAAAAATTTTGTGGCACTTATTGAAGGAACTAGTATATTGGTTTGGTGTCAATCAATCTTAGGAGAATCCTAAGAACTAGTTCGTGTGGATACCTTAGAGGCTGGACGTTTGTGCGGCTGTGGTTGACAAAACTTCCTTCGACGACACAATCTTCAGTAATCAAAACAGGTTTTTATTTTATACGCATATTGAAATTAATCCTGGTGAAAATCATGTTTTAATTCCACTGCTTATAAATTTGTTTATGGCATACATGATTTCCTAAGAGTGGTATCAGAGAGTAAGATTTAATTTGCGTATAAATATAAATCTATGTGAATATCAATTGTTTATGTTTACATATATGTGTGTGTTATGTTGAATGATTGAGAAAAATTATTTGTTGAGTGAAAAATTGTTTTTCACTTACGGAACAAGTTGAAAATTTTATTTGAAAATTTTTTGATTTATTGCCGCTTGTCAAAAGTTGTTTGTCGAATTCTTGGCTGCTACTTGAGATTCATGTTCTAAAAAAAATTATTTTTAAAAATTTTTTTCTTTGAAACAGCCGCAACAGAAACAAACAAAAAAAAAGTTTTTTTTTTACAATTTTTTTTCAAGCGGCGACAGTAAAGAAAAGAAAAAAAACGATTTTTTTTAAAGAAGCGGCGGCAGCAGTACAAGAGTTGCTGACGTCAGCCTAGGGCTGATGTCAGATGATGTCAACAGCAAATGCATAAGGGTGATGTCACGTGAGACGTCACTGGTGACGTCATCAGATGACGCCATCAGGCTATGTTTATTTTTTTTTTTAAAAAATTTTTAATGGGTCATTGGGCTGTTATCAGCATTGAGCTCCTTGGGCATTGGGCTTGGGTTGCTTTTAATTAAGTGGCTGCTTGGGCTACTTTTAATTTAGTTGGGCCATTGGAGCTGGATCAGGTCCACATTTAAGAATTGGTTTCCTTTTATTTAATGTGGGCTTGTAACCAAAGTTGGGCTAGATGGTATGGTGGGCTCCAAGTTGGGAGTTGGGTTAAATGGTTTGGGTTAAGGCTTAAGCTTTCTGACATGAAGAGTGAACCTTGAATCCATTAGTACCATATGGATCAAACCCAATTGGACCAACACTAAATAAATAAATAAATTTGGGGCATTTTTCATTATAAAGAGTTTATTTATGTTAAGGCCCTTTTAATTTATGTTATTTATTTATTATGGACCAAGATTTGAAATTTTTTTATGATAACCCATAAAACTTCTCAATTAATTCAATAATATTTCTAATATGATTAGAAATGTAATGCATACAAGATTTATGACTGAAATTTGTTTATAATTGTTTAATGTGATTATTCAATTGTTATGTCATGTGTGATTCTTTAGCCTGTGCAATGGCTCCATTGTCGTCACAATAGAGCTCAATTGGATCAGCAATATCAAGTACAACACCAAGTTCGATTATGAACTTTTCATCCAAACAGCCTCTTTTACTTCGTCTGAAGCAACGTTATACTCGGTCTCTGTTGTAGAATCGGTTACTATAGTTTTCTTTGAACTTCTCAACTCACATCACTACCATTTAGGCAAAACACATAACTTGACTGCGATCGATAGTCATTCTTGTCGGCTTGGAAACTTACGTCAGTGTAACTAGTTACATTGGGCTCTTCCTCACCTCCATATATCAAGAATGTATCCTTAGTCATTCTCAAGTACTTAAGGATATTTTTGATAGCTATCCAGTGACGTTCACCGGGATATACTTGATATATGCTCGTTTTTCAAAGCATACGAGATATCAGAATGAGTGCATAGCACGACATACATGATAGATCCAATAGCTGACGCATATGAAACTTTACTCATGCGTTGCCTCTCTTCTTGTGTCGAAGGACACTGTTCTTTCGAGAGTCTAATCCCATGCCCCATGGGCAAGAACCCTTTCTTAGGTTCTTGCATGCTAAACCTCTTTAACAATTTATCTATGTATGTACTTTGACTTAGGCCAATCAATCTCTTTGATCTATCTTTATAGATCTTGACACCTAATATATAGGTTGCCTCACCTAAGTCTTTCATTGAAAAACAACTTCCTAACAAAGTCTTTACAGATTGTAAAAAAGGATGTCATTCCCAATAAGTAGAATGTCATCCGCATACAATACTAGGAAGACAACAGTGCTCCCACTAACCTTCTTGTAGACACAAGGTTCATCTTTGTTCTTGATGAAACCAAACTCTTTGATTGCATAATCAAATTGAAGATTCCAACTTGAGAAGCTTACTTCAATCCATAAATAGATTGTTGTAGCTTACATACCTTTCTAGAATTTTCTGGATCGACAAAACTCTTAGGTTGTGTCATATTGTGTCATATTGTGTCATGTACACATCCTCGAGAAGATTTCCATTAAGGAAAGCAATTTTGACATCTATTTGCCAGATTTTATAATCATGGAATGTAGCTATTGCAAGCAAGATCCTGATGGATTTAAGCATAGCAACTGGCGACAAGTTTTAGTCATAGTCTATACCATGAACTTACTTAAAACCTTTAGCGACCAATCATCCCTTAAAAGTGTGTACTTCACCATCCATGTCAGTCTTCTTTTTGAAGACCCATTTGCATCCTTTGGGTTTTAACCCTTCAAGTGGATCAACGAAAGTCCATACTTGGTATACATGGATTCCATTTTAGATCTCATGGCTTGAAGCCATTTCTTAGAGTCTAGCCCCGATATAGTTTCTTTATAGGTCGTAGGCTCATATTGATCTATTAGTAAGATGTCACCATTTTGAGTCACCAGAAATCCATATCTCTGTGGCTCATGATGAATCCTAGTGGACTTACGTGGACCTTATATCTCTTGAGCAGGTACTTGATCCACAACTGCTTGTTGTGTTTGCTCAATCTCAATTTCATCAAGCTCAGTACTATTTTGTGATTCTCGAACTTCTTCAAGTTCTATTTGTCTCCCATTAGATTTTCTAGAGATAAACTCCTTTTCTAGAAAAATGCCAATCAGAGCAACAAACACTTTGTTCTCATTGGGATTATAGAAATAATATCTTTTTGTTTCTTTAGAATATCCCACAAAATTGCACTTATCAGATTTAGGTTCAAGTTTGTCGGAGACTTGATGTTTGACGTAAGCCTCACATCTCCAAATCTTCATAAAGACATACTAGATCGCTTCCTAGTCTGTATCTCATATAGTGTCTTTTGTACTGATTTAGATGGAACTCGGTTTAGTGTGAAGTGGCTGTAAGTAAAGCATGTCCCCAGAAGGAATTTGGAAGATCTGCATGACTTATCATGGAATGAACCATGTCTAACAAAGTTTGATTTCTCCATTCGGATACACCATTCACTTGTGGTGCTTCAGGAGGAGTGAGTTGTGAGATTATCTCACACCTTCAGATAGTCATCGAACTCTTGGCTTAAGTATTCACCTCTTTGATTAGATCGAAGTACTTTAATCCTCTTGCTATGTTGATTTTGTACTTTATTCTTGAATTCTTTGAACTTTTCAAATGATTTCGACTTATGTATCACAAGATACACTCAGACATATCTACTAAAGTCATCAGTAAATATAATAAAATATTAAAAACCACCTCTAGCCTGTGTATTTAATGGTCCACATACATCACTATGCATTAGTTCCAATAAATCACTTGCCCTTTTAGTATGTTTTGTGAAAGGGGCTTTAGTCATCTTGCCCTATAAACATAATTCGCTTGTTTTATACGATTCAAAATCAAATAAATCCAAAAGTCCATCCTTATGGAGTTTGGAATTTTAAATTACGTTTTTGTGGCCCAGAAGACAATGCCAGAGATAAGTTGGATTAAATTTATCTAAATTAATCCTTTTGGTATAGAAAGGCATGTCAAGAATTAGTACATAAAGTCCTTGAACTAGTTATGTACTACCATAAAAGATTTCATTTAAATAAAAGAGCAACAATTGTCCTTTATTATAAATTGATATCCAACCTTGTTTGAACAAGAAATGAAAATAATATTCTTAGTAATGGAAGGCACATAATAACATTTATCTAGTTCTAAAACAAGCCTTGAGGGCAAGTTTAAGACATAAGTCCCTACAGTTACTGTAGCAACCCTTGCTCCATTTCCACTAGTAGGTCGACTTCGCATTTAGTTAAAATTCTACTTCCTTTCAGTTCATGCACATTTACACAAATATGTGAACCACATCTGGTATCTAATACCCATGATGAAGAAGTAGAGAAATTAACTTCTATAATATGAATACCTAAAGTGGAATTCTCATTCCTCTTATTCTTTAGATTCTCCAGGTAAACTTTGCAGTTTCTCTTCCAATGTCCGGTCTCACCGCAATGGAAGCAGTTCCTTTCCTTACTTACATTTCCTTTAGGTTTTTGAGGTAAGAATTCCTCTAGGACATACAACTTTTTCTCTATCTTGAGGACTATCCTCAAGCTCCTATACTAATCCAAGAAGTTCGTCCCATTCAACTTGTCTTTCTCGAGGACAGATCGCAATGATAATGTGTTAGTGTTAGTGTTTGATACCATGGTTATCTATGATAGAAATATGCAAAATAAGTATCATGAATGCAAACATTTAATATGATCTTTTATTAAATGTTACTCTCACTATTTTTCTCAAATTAATAACCCTCAATAATTTGGAAAGTTTAATCTAATTAACTTTCTAGTGGACCAAGATCCATATTTGACTTAATTTTGAGTTAGATTTGGTTAATCACCCAAAACTTGGCTATTTAGGTAGACAACACTTTGTCAATTGTATCCCATAGAACTCCTGGATAGTTGGGAGAACAACTCTTGTTCTAGCTTATCTAATAAGCCAAGGCCCAACTCTATGCCTCTAGGTCTTAATCCTATTGAGTCCGCCTAGTTAAGTCAAGTCCAATGATTAGCAGTCTCACTAAGATTGACCACAACACCTTGCTTTGGCAAACCTACACGCAGTCAATCAAAACCTTGACAAGTGCTAGGCATTGGAAGGCATCTGAGACTTAATATTCATTTGAGAGATTTGTTAGATTCTCACCATTTTATTTAAATTGGTTATTGTAATTATTAGTCTAATTAATCACATAATTTTCTAACTAATTATTGCAATCATAATCACATTATGCATTTAACCAATACACATATATTGCATGCATCTCATACATGAACAATAAAATGAACGTGACATAGTTATAGCCCAAACTAAATTGATTCTCTCAAGCCAATGAGAGAACCAAGAGGTCAACCTAAGGGTATCGGCATCTTCTCCAAGGGCCGCCTTAGTTCTTCTTGTATGGTCACCAACTCCTTGCCTCTTTAATTTCTAGTCTAGTCCTATCTCTAATCTAACTATGACATCTTTAGAGAAATCTTGAGTTACATTCGAGGGGAGTTAGATGAGAAAAGAATTTACAACCAGAAAAATTGAGCAAGGCATGACTTGCAAGTCATATTTAGTCAAAACCAATACAAAATTGAATATCCAATCACATTGGGCTACAGGCTATAACCACACACCATGCTCAAATATCACATAATGTGCATGTCACATATAATTTTCATTCATATTTAAAACTTAAATATATTAATCTAATTAATTTATGACAATTGTTATTAAATCAAATTTTAGAGTTTCAAATAATACATTATGCATGGAAGGTTTGGGTTTAAAATGCAAATTTCGGCCATTCTAGCTCATTAGAAATTTGTGGAAAATATATTTCATATATTTTCAGCCATATCATGATACATATATCAATTTTAGCCATACACAAAATTCAAAACTATGTTTAATTCAGCGAAAGATGAAACACATCATATATGTTCCTTTCTTGGCCAAAAATGATCATCAAAAAATTGTGAATAATATATCATCTATATTTTAGGCATCCACTTATTATATCATATATATTAAATTTTAGCCAGTCACAAACAAATTCAAAATTATGTGCAATTTGGCCAAAAGAATTCAGAAAATTGAACCATTCAAAATTTAGAAATCCAAACCTCCCAAAATTTCAGCAAATCTGAAACTTTCAATTGGAACTATTATTTCAGCCTCAAAACTAAAATTGAAACCGAACTGGCCTCAAAAAATTGCAAACGTCATTGCTGGTTTTTCTAAAAAACCGAAACTAGTACAAAACACAAAACCGAAACTAGTACAAAACACAAAACCGAACTTGATTAATTTTTTTTGGAAAAATCCAAAGCCAATCTTATACATCACATACATAATTTGGCCTTAATATGATTCAACACGTATTATTTTTAGTTTCAATAAATTTATCAAAACCGAAAACTCAAGAAGATTTTAAAAACAAGAACCTAACATAAAATTCCAAAAAAGCTGAATTTTGGTTCTTCCATGCATATTCATATATATATAAATTAATTTAATAAACACAAACATATCATATATGTTTAATGCACAACTTCACAAATTTAGATTTAACGAACAACTTCTCATAATCCAAATTTTTAGCATGCTTAGTCATAAACAATTTAAGAAAATAAGCATGTTTTCACATAAAACCAATTTGAGCCTTCGTAAGTTGCTCTGATACCATTGTAGGAAATCAAATACGGCACACAGTGGAATTTAAAAATTTTTGATTTCCTTCAAGGATCCTTACGAAGTGATTTCAAATAGGTATTGAAGTGTTTTACTTTATTTGCAAAGGTTGAACTTTCTTTTGAAGACTTTTGCTCATAGAATTACAACAACATTCAGCAGACCCTTGCTTCTACAGTATCCACACAATTATCTCCAAGTTTCAAGTTAATTGTCACACAATTAACCAAAAGAAGATGCAGCAAAATCCAAAGGTGCTAACCCAGAATTCTGCTTTCGGTTTTCCAGGTTTGAAGCTTCTCTAAGCTTCGGTTTTTTTCCTTGTTTCTTTGACAATGAGGCAGCTGCTATTTTTCTCTAAGAATAGCTGAAGTTTTTTTTATGTTGTTCTTGAAAAATGGCTACTATTTCTTCATGAGAAATAGCCAAAATAATTTTCAGAACAAGCAAGAGAAGGATTGGCTTTTTGGTTTTCTGTTTTGCTGCAGAATTTTTATTCACAAGAAAAATTGATTTTGTGGCTTTGGATGTAGCAAGACTAACGTGTTTTTGTTGTTCACATTTTGGTTCAAAGGCTGCTGAAATTATAAGTTCAAATATATAGAAAATAGATTAGGGTAAAACTTCTTGTAAAGAGTTTTACATGAACTCCAAGTTTGAATCTATTTTTGGAACTTTCTAAATTTCAGCCTTCTAAATTTTATTGGCTGCCAAAACAAAAATCTCACTCTTATTTTTCTTTCTAATTTTTGGCTCTCACTTGAATTAATAAATACAAAATTATTTTATATTTATTAACACAAAACCAAAACTATTTAAAATCCAAAACCAAATACTGATTGAAACCGGAAACCCTATAGAGTCATATTCGCAATAGGATTATTAAATTAACCAAAATTCATCATATGAATTTTGCACTGCTTTTGGATATGATCTAATTGTGTGATCCAATAGGTTCTTATAACATTGGTAATGACATCAAATCTATTTTATGCCATAAGCATTGAGCGGTGTTTAGCAATACATCAAAACTACCCAAGTTATAAGAATATTAATAATTTGACATTACTTTTATTGTGATAAATGTTACCATGTAATTAAATTCCTTTGCCCTAGATGTGTTGATTGAACATGAGCCATGGAATGTGTCATACTCACATAGTTCAATCTTTGCGTTTCTTGATTTTCAAGTAGACACATCTTAGCAAATGAACTCGATGTCACATATCGACTCATTTGAGCACGACCATGCATTTTATGGTCTTAATTG